>CM046891.1:1397571-1506740 GCA_025688845.1 Cucumis hystrix | reverse complement strand
ATAATAATAATAATAATAATAATAATAATAATAATAATAATAATAATAATGTTTTTAACGTTCAATGAGATTAAATAATAATAATAATCTTACGTGTTCTTAGATTTAATCTTAAATTTTAGTTGATGTCTACAACGTCACTCTATATGAAAATTCTAACTCTTGTTATAAGTACTATTTGTATATATCCAAATAGACATTTAATTATTAAATTAATATAATAATATAAAGATATTCTTACTTGAATTTCTATTGAATAATAATTAATTTACGTTAATAAAAAAAAGAGTATAAGATTGTGAACTATATCAAAATTTTAAAAGAAGTGTATAGATTAAAACAAAATATTCAAAATGTTGGATAATGAATTTTAGGATTCGAAATGGAATGAACGTCTTTTTCTTTTTTAAAAAAGATAATTCGAAGGACTAAAGTACTTTTTTGAGAATTTTGGTCCACCCTAGCACAAACAAATTGATAATGAGGTTTATATGGTGTAGGTCATGAATCCCAGTTGATCCGGTGATAGATGGTTTAGGTCAACTTAAAGAAAATAGTATATGAGAAGTTTGTTTGGCTAAGTAGGTTGAACTAAGGTGTGATCTCCCTTTCTCCTATTTAGTAGTAGCTATAAACTATAATTCGTCACTATTTTATGTGCCATTATATATGACAAGTTCTACTTGGTTTGGATACATACATATTTATTACATAAATTTAATTCTAAAATTCTCGAAAAGAAATTATAATCCTTAACATTATTATTATAAATGGATTGTCGTGTCTGCTAATTAGGATCCTCTCTTACTCATTTGCGCTTATATTTTTCTGCTCCCGTTACTCTCATTCATTAGTCTTTCAGTTTTCTCTAGTTTGCCCCTTTTTAAGTTCAAGTTTTTCACTTCTCAGTCTCTCTATTTTTTTAGAGTTCAACACACACATGCATAGCAAGGTCATTTCAATAATTTTAGTTGATGATGTAAACAAGATACCAAAAAAATACTTATGTTGTTTTAAACCTTTTATGATATGAGAATAATTTTGACACAAAATCATTTTTGTGACGTAAATGAGTTGATGTTGATTTAACTCTTATTCAATAAGCCAGCATTAAAATAGAGAGTTTGAGTAGTCATATATAATTTTTACAAAAGATAATACATATAAGTTAGGTTGAGGACAAGAAGCCATTGGTACAAAGGACAATTACAATATATATAAATAATTGAATATTCCAATGGGACATAACAAAAAGGAATTGAATGGCAGAAGGCATAGCAGTCAAACCATGGACAATAACAGTAATAATGTTGCAACCACAAACATATAGTTGGTAAGAACAACACCTCTTGGCAGAATTTGTCCTAATGATCATAATGTTTTCTATACACACTGTAGTACTATGTATATTTATTATATATCTATGTTTTCAATATGATATAATGACTAATGTTATGTATTATATGTGGATAAGTAAAACAATTTTTGACAAGAATGTATGAATTCTTTTGCTATCAAGGGTTATGACAACTACTTTCTAATAATTTGTCGTCTGGCACCTACTAATTAAAAAACTATAAAATAAATACTTATGAAGGTCAATACAAGCTTGAATGAGTCAGAGAGGGTTAATTCTTCAAGCACGTGTTAGTTGAACCAAAATACATTTTTGAAATATGAATCAAAATTAACTAGAATATATAAAATTAACTAGAATATATGTTGATTCATAATGATGTTAGGTCGTTTTCTTTTGTGGGCTTAGTTTGTGCATAATAATGTTATGAGATATAAACTATATATATATATATTTGTAAAAAGATAAATAACAAGTTTAATCACAAACTTTCACTTTTTGTGTTTATTAAGTTCCTTAACATTTGATTTAATTGATAATATATCTTTGAAATTTCAACTTTTTGTGTCTGCCTATTATATTCTAGAAGTTAATTATTTCGTGGATATGATTTATATAAAGTTAAAAGTTTAGGGTCTAGCTGATTAAACATTCAATTTCATGTCTAATAGATATGATAATCAGACAATAATGAGAAAACAAAGCCAACAATTTTATATCTAATAGATATGTTAATTAAACAAAATGTTTAATATATTAATGGACCAATGGTGCTAGCAATGATCATTTTGGATCAAAGGCTATACTAGGTATTCATACAATAATGAAAAACAAAGTTGGAGAAACACTAAGATTATTAGAGCGGAAGAAGTATTATATTATATCAATTGGGCTAAGAATAAAGGGTGGATCTAACTCTTGGCCCACGTCAACGATATCAGTCGAAGTCGAGACAAACTTGATTAAAACACATAATGGGACATGATTTATGCACTCCCCTTACAAAGCCAAAGTAGCTAAGTGCAAAAGTAGGCTCAAGGAAAAGCACTTAGCCTCAGCCAACCTTGGCCAAAGGCCAGACAGAGAATATATCTAAGCCCGAAAAAATAGAACGTAATCCTATGAAAATTTTGAAGATTAGGTCAATTGCTCTTATAAATATATGACGATGACACCAAATGAAGAAGGAAGTTCATTCTAACACTTCTAAGTCGTAGCTTGCTCCACTGATACACTTTTTGGCTTAAGCATTGAAGTTTGCATTGTGCAAATCTTCCTATTCAAAAAATCATATTATTCTTTCCTTAGTTGTAAATTTGTAGTTGGTATCACATAAAAGTAAAGTGAGTTTTTCCAAATCTAAATTGATATCAACAAATAGCCTTTTAAACACAAAGATATAATAATTTATTGAAAATTTTAAAATTCGTAAATCTATTGACACATATACAATTAAACTTCAATCAAAGTAAACTTAACTCGATAGTAATTGACAAGATTTTTCATTCTACAAACAAGTGGAAACAGAAATACAATTAAACATATAAGTTCCTTTTAGAAAAATTGTTATGGATAGCAAAACATTGAAACTGTTTATAAAATATTAAAAAACAAACATAAATAAACTATAAAAATCAGTTTAATGGGTTTTATTATATTTTATAAATAGTTTCAATATTTAACTATATCTACACGGCGTGATTCATGAACTATATTCAATTTTCTTTTTCATTATAATCTATTAATAAAATTGTTTGATATATAATGATTTCCTTGATGGATTAATTATTAAGCCTTTCCATTATTTATTGAAAAAGATAGTCATTGTCCACAAATTAATGACTAATTATTATGGCAATTGAGAGCATTTGACCCCACTCTTCCTTTATCCATACCTTTTGTTTTCCTACACCTTCAAAAGTATACATAGAAAAAAGTGTTTGGTACCAACATGACCCCATGAAAGAGCTAAGTCTTTGATAAGCCAACTTTCATTTTCACATTTTTCTCAAGTAGGTCCCTTTGCATTTCAAATATAAAGCCATTCATGTAATATTATCTATTTTTATTTTGTAAATCATTACTTCACATCAACATAACATTCAAATATCTTAAACTAATTAAATATATATACTAAAACTTACTAATAAAGATAAAAAGTAGGAAATAAATTTTACTATAGGTAAGAAGCGCTGGTAAGATTAAAAAGTTTATATAGTGCACTAAATAACATAAATATGAATACAACTTAGGGACAACCAGAGCACTAGATAACAAATTAAAGACATTTCAACAATATATAGATATCCTAATTGCTTAATTAGTAGGCCGATCATGTTGCAACAATACGACTATTCACAAAATTAAGCTTATAAACACTACTTCCATCTTCAACTTTATTTATTTATTATTTACATTCTAACAAGTCCCAAATTTTGAAAACTAAAAAAAAAAAGTAGCTTTTAAAAAAGTTGTTTTTATTTTTTGGAATTTAGCGACAAATTCAACCAGTGTTAAGAAAGATAAAAACCTGAAATACACTCAACCTTTTAAAAAGCGAAGACAAAAACAAAATAGTTACCAATTCGTTGAATGAATACACTGTTAAAGATTACAACTAGCATCATAAATGATTTTCACAATCTCTCCCCATTAAAATTTTACCATTTGAACACAAAGTTACACCAATTAAATGTGCTATTTTGGCTTTGCCACAATCAATTGTCAAACTTTTGTAAGGCAATTGAATTACTTCAATTATGGATGGTAGGGTTTCCACTCTCTCTTCCCTTTTCTTTGACCCTATTTCTTCAATGCAATTCCTTACAATAATAAAAAAAAAAAAATCCGATATTAATTGGTAGATATTGTGAATTTTAGAAAAATGTTAGAATTATGAAAAATATTTAAAATATTTTTCTAATTGAATATTTTATTAATAAAAATTCACTTCGATGAATTAATTCAAATTTTATTAAAATATATATCTCATCCAAAGATATCGAGGATCAATCAATGAGTCCGTAGTTTGAATTTTTGCCATGGTTGAACAAAAATAGGATATTTTATGTAGACTAAATTTAAATAAACTCTAAAACTACATGGAAAATACAAAAAATGCTCCATGATTAATTGGCACTGGCATTGAGCGTACAATTTTTTTCAAGATTCTTTAGATCTGACACGATCGTTTAAATTCAAGATTTCTTTTTTACATCGTTTAAATTTGGGTAGACAAATAAAAAATATTTAAGAAAATTGCAGAAGAAGAGAAAGACTATGAAAATTAAAAAAAATGAATACGAGGAAAAGAAAGAGTGAACTTAGAATATTTTTTAAAAATGATCAATTTCATGGATTTTTTTATTTTGTTATACCGATCGTAAATATTTTACGGGTTTATTATATTTATGAAAATTAACTAAATATTATTTCCTAAAATCCTTAATTAGGGTATTGTTATAACACAAAATAGTAATAATTGAACTCTATATATGGACTTTGGTCACTTTTAAGTTTGATTGAAATAGAAATATTTTTTTGAGGCAGAAATATAAATACTTTTTGAAAACATATTCTTCCACCTAATTGGCAAAATAATTGAAGTAATAATGATACATAGTACCTTTTCACACTCATTAATTAATGTCTCTATTTTATACCAAATGTGAATAAATAAATAAAATAAAACAACAAGGTTAAAATCATTTCTTAATCATCACATTTTGACTTTTGTAATTTTTAGATTTTTAATAATTAACTTATTTGAATCTCTCTCGTGAAAAAATAATACCATCAATCTTAATGTTAGATATTTTACTTCAAATCCTCTTGAGATCACAAATGTAAATCTTTACTTTTACCTTTGGTTGTACATATAAATATTATAAAACACACAAATTCATTATTATTGTTTTAAGGTAAGAGTATAGAAATTTGATTTTCTTTTTAAGTGAATTAAAAATATATTTGCTTAATTTTAAGTTTAGCCTCCAAACTTTATGGATTGTGTTTGGTGTACCATTCATGAACTGTTATGTTCACGTATACCATGGTATAGTCTACACATTTTAAAATTTATAAACCTGGTAAGCACAAAGTTGAATTGCTAAGAATCATCTACGACACAATATTTGATATATTTTTCTTAAGTTTCTTCATTTCTTCTCACATGTATATCGCGACAGAGTTTGTCATCGTGTTAGGGCAACACAAGACTTATCCCTAACGCAAATACGTTATAAAATATGTATAGTTTGCTATAACTATATATATATATATATTTTCATCACAGCAAAGATGATCATCCTCATTACAACATGTTATAAAACGAGTAGTGCAAAAGCATAAAGATACATTTCATATACTAGCGAAAATGAGTAATGTCAAATCACATAAGAAAACAATGACAAAACGAAAATAGATTCGTGGCAAATAAGATCTATAAAAAATAGGAGCTGAGTTGAAATCTATCGAAGTGAAATGAAATCAGTATTATAAATCATACCCAAAACACAAAGTTAAAACCTAAATATAATTCAATCGTTCATGATTTGACTAGATGGTATAATTAATTAAATTATTAGACTCTATGGGTAGATATTACTATTTGTTTTGTTTTGTGCTTTTTCCATCTCATTATTATTATTATTTAGCAATTATATTTATTTATTTTAGAAAAAAAAGAAAGGTTTGGAACAACGAAGAATACATAAGAAATGGTTTTAAAAATGATGTAAGGAAGCGGCGATACCAATGAAAATACAGCGATTTGCCAGCCTTATCCCTGCATCCAAACACCACCTAATCCATGCTCATTCCCCGCATAATCCCACTACCAAACAAACACCCTTTCTATTTTTCTCATCCCAATTTTTTTTAATTCATTTACTTTATAAACATTTTACTTTGATTCTAACAATTTGATGCCTATATTTTTAGATTTGTTATTTCTTTAAAAAATATTATTTTAGGTAAAATTCAATAAATTAGTTATATATACATGAGAAGGTTTATAGGCTATGAAATATTGTCAATAGTTATATGATTAAAAAAAAAAAAACATGCACAATCAATTTTATAAAAAATTAGGGTTTGTTTGGTAATTTATTGTTTTTTGCATTTTAAATTAAAATGAAAAATGGGTGTACGGTAACTAATTCAATTTTTGGTTTTTTAAATACCAAACGTATATGGTTCTTGTAAATCAATAAATGTAACTATTAGTACTACCAAAATGCATTAAAGAAAACTCTTCTTGTTCTAGAAAACAAAATCATAAAACTTCACGAACATAACAATTTTAGTTTATAACGATGTAGAGGTCTAGGAAAATGACAAAATATTTACACTTTATAAAAATAAATAAAATGTAATGAACTTTTGCTTTTACTCATTTTTTTCTACCGAGTATAAATAGTTTATTTTTTAAAAATATTTTTTTATAAAATACCTTTAGTTTGCCATTCGAAATTTGTAACAATTTATTATTTATTATTTTCCATCGTCAACAACAAAGAATTTTTTTTATCCAAATTAAATATAAATTTTTAAGGCAAATTCTTAGAATCTAAGAAGTATTGAAAATCATGAATAATTGAAGATGAAATGAAAACGAGATCGTGAAAACAGTATAAAGAAAAAAAAAAGAGTTGAATTGAAGATTGTTGGAACAAAATAAAGGTGGGAGTGCAACAATCAAAAGATGAATTTTTGAATTAGATCTCGTTACAAATCAACCCAAACAATCCCATATGCGTAATAAATTTAAATAAATTTGAACAAAATTAATACTCTAAAACAAAAAGCTAAAAGAAACTAAAAAATTTAAAACTTTCATAAAAGCTGGTAGCTGTTTTTATCTACATTAACCAAAAAGTGTTTTTTTAGATTCTAAAAGAAGCAATTTTTAACATAACAAAAAATTATAAGAAACTTTTTTAAAAAAAGAAAAAACCAAAAAAGGTTCGTTGTTGTGCTTTGCCTGTGACGCAGTAAAAACAACAACCCAATCTCTGTCCTCCATTCATCCATCTCCCTACCCTACAAGGACACGTGTCATTCAGTCAATGAGCTGTACTTTTTCTCTCACACATCACTGTCACCACTGGACTCCCTCCCTCCCTCCTCTCCCTTCCGGCTCCTCTCCCAATAATTCCCGCACGTGCTTCCCCCTCTTCTCCTTCCCCGCCGGAAAAACCTCCATTCTTTTTCTTTCCATTTTTTCCCATTTTCCGACCTCAAATCCTCCATTTTCTCAACCCTAATCCCACATTTCCATTACTTCTTTATTCTTCTTGAGGTTCATCATCACTTAATAAACAAAAAATCCCACCCCGGATTCTTCTGTTTGTTGTTTTGATGTTTTTCTTCTTTCTCCTGAGATTGTTTTAAGGGGTATTGGGTAATGTTCAGTGTTTGTTTGATCTGAGGGTTTTTTGTTATTGGGTTTTTTGAATTGGAGATGGGGACGGTAACATCGTCCATGGCGGCGAAGTTTGCGTTTTTTCCTCCGAATCCGCCGTCGTATAAGGTGGAAGAGGTGGAGGAGGGTAGTGGGAAGTTGGTGATGACGGAGGTAGCAGCGAGGAGAAATGTTGATATTTTGAAGCTTAGTACAAAGAGAGGGAACCAAGTTGTGGCTTTGTATGTAAAGAATCTATCGGCTAATTTAACGTTGCTTTACTCTCATGGGAACGCTGCTGATTTAGGGCAGATGTACGACTTGTTTGTGGAGCTTAGTGTTCATCTTCGAGTCAACTTGATGGGGTTTGTGAACTTTTTGGTTTATGCTTTGTATTTAACTGATGTGAATCTGGGTTTTTTTTTTCTTTTCGAAAGTTGTTTTTGTCATTATGTACATTTTTTTCCTTTTTAGGTACGATTATTCGGGATATGGTCAATCTACTGGAAAGGTATGAAATCTTATTTTTTTTCGTGTCGATTTGATTCTGTTAGTAACTTTTGTAGAGGATGGACATCTTTGGAATCTCGGGATCTATGGCTTTGTTTTTAGCTTTGTCTGTTCTATTATAGGAAGAGAAGTTAAAAGTGTTATGATTTGTTTCTTGTCATGCTGCTTAAAAGAGGGATTATTGAAGGGAGAAGTAGGAAGAAATGCTCTCTGTTTTCTCTGTTTTCTCTGTTTATGCTTCCAAACCCATGCATTTCCTCTAAAACTGATGGGTGAGGAGATCTTGTTAACTTTTGAACCTACAGATGATAGGGAGTATTAAGAATACTACAAATGCCTAAATATACCATGTTGAATAAGTTTGAGCTATCTTTTTGGTTAACTAAAATTTACATAGTATCTTTTGAGTCGAAGATTATTTTCTGATTGAAATTTGAAGTCTGGGCTTTAGTGTTCTACCGAGTTGGATGTAGCTGACTTTTCTTTCTGGCATTCTCCCTTTCTCCAGCCAAGTGAGCAGAATACTTATGCAGACATTGAAGCTGTCTATAGATGCTTAGTGGAGAAGTATGGGGCAAAGGAGGAAGATGTTATCTTATATGGGCAATCAGTTGGCAGTGGACCCACTTTAGATTTGGCTACTCGTTTACCGAACTTGAGGGCGGTAGTTCTTCACAGTCCGATCTTGTCAGGTGTTCGAGTCATGTATCCAGTAAAGCGAACATTCTGGTTCGACATTTATAAGGTGTACATTCGTTAATTTCTAAATTTTACGTAAGGTTGTGTTATGAAACTGAATTTGATGGTCATTCTTCCATTTTTTTATATTGCAGAATATTGACAAAATCCCATTGGTCAATTGTCCAGTTCTTGTAATTCATGTGAGTATCCTTTCGAACATCTGGTGATTACTAAGATCTTGAATGCTCGAAAATGTGGACAGTTGGTGTACTATAGAGTAGTAACAAAGTAAGCCCTCAAACATTGTTTGACTCATTGGCGGATTACCATAAAATTACATTCTTAAATGCTATTGAAAAGGCTTATAGGTCTTGGTTATTTTCTTCTGAAAAAATTTGAAGTATTAGGAGTGTAATTATCTTGTTGTAGCAATTAATTCGAGCAACCAGTTAAGACACTATATCCTCAACTAAAAGGGTATGATGTCAGAATCCCCTATCCCACATATTGTCGATCGCAGAATTCTCTCCCTGCAGCATTGTTTTTTGCTAATAGGTGGCCTTTCTCCAACTTTCTGGAACTTAAAATTACTCCATTTGAAACAATACTCTCTGCTGTCCTTCAGAGTTTGAAGACCTCTAACAGTTTGACAGCCATTTGTTAATGTAAGTTTCATAGGCCATGCATTTAGCTTTTTAAGACCCACGGTAGAAACCAGAATTCATTAGAAGCCCAAGGACAAATTGAAAGCCCTTTTGTTATTCGTTGCGTCATAGTTGTATTCCTGCTGATTTGGTGTAGAACCTGTAAAACATCTTGCGAGATAAATAATTTGGAGTTCGAGAAATAGCTTTTGGTTTGGACTTCCAAATTCTTTCATTCCTTCCATTTCAAAACATAATTGTGTTTTATTGTGGTAATTTTGCTGTATTTTGATTTATCAACCTCAAGGTTTGAGGCTGAATCTCCTATCCCACATATCATATAAAAAGAAAAATTACTGCTATCTCGATGAATTTAACTCACTCGTTTTAGTGGATTCTAGTTTACACATCGCCTTAATAATATAAAAGACTTAATTTTCATGTTTGAAGCATGTCATGCGGCAGTGTAGAACGAAAAGAAAAGAGACATAAAATTCAATGGTGGACTTGAGGTGGATGTAAGCTGTTTCTGTTGTTCATATGTACACAAGTGGCGACTGCGTGTTTCACTTTGATGTAAATGCCTGCCTGATATGTGATAACAAATATGAGCCTTGAATTAACTGGTTGAAACTGTTTAGCATATTAAATGATACACCATCGGACATATGATTGATTACTGGAATCTACCTCACGAATGGATATGCATGTTCTTGTGTCTTGCTAGGGAACTGCTGATGACGTTGTTGATTGGTCCCATGGAAAACAACTTTGGGATCTTTGTAAAGAGAAGTACGAGCCGTTATGGATAAAAGGAGGAAACCATTGTGACTTGGAGCTTTACCCGCAATACATAAAGCATCTCAAGAAGTTCATTTCTGCCATTGAGAAATCACAGCCAAGGAGCGGACCTGGACTACTCACGAATCAGCTTGATATTCCACGAAACAGCACTGACTTCAGAGAAAAGTCTAGACCCAGCACAGATCAAAGAGAGAAAACCAGAATGAGCGTTGATCAGAGAGAAAAGCCAAGGATTAGTACGGACTGTAGGGAAAAAGTTAAAGTTGCAAATGGTCATGGAGACAGGTCAAGAAAGATGTTAGATCGACAGGAGAAGTTGGCTACTTGTGCAGACCAGCCAGAGAAAGCGAGGAACAGTATTGACCGGTCTGCCTACCAATTTTCTCATAGCTGAAACTCATGCTGTCATTTTGCTATCCTCTCATTTCTTTTCCCTGAAGTTCATTTCATAGCATATCCATTAACATGTTTACAATGTCTTCTGATAATTTTGAGCATTGTACTCTCTTGCAGGTTTGGGGACATGGTGAGATCGGTTGGATTATGCAATATCGATTGTTTCAAACCCACGGCAACACATGTATAGCAGAGCGGTTTACTCGAGTCGAAGCTTAATTATTCGTGAGTGTTTAACTATTTGTTGGTTGGTTTGGTTGAAGAAGTCTAAAAATCATTGGTTTACACCATTGAAAGTAAAGGTAGGAAATTGATTAACCAAGGAGTATTTATGCATCTTATATATGCTCACAACTAATAAATCTAACCCTTCTCCCCCTTCTTTCAAAGTTTGATTGTGTATGGTGTGTGTTAACTTTGTTACCATCTCCAACTCTTATAGAAATGGAGTGTTCTTCCTTCAGAAGCTTGTCATTCAAAACTCTACACAAAAAAAATGTTGTATTTTTTCTTTCCCTTTTTGGAAAATGAACAAGTTTGGAATGTTCTTACTCTTCATTTGGGAATGTAAAATCTAATTTGAACTTGTGTTGGAAAGGGGATATATGAGAAGTATTTTATTTTGTTTTTAGTATTTCAGGCCACTTTATTTTTTTCATTTATACTTTAGCCTACTTTTTTTGTTGTTGTTGCAAGTAGTACAATCAATTTTTAGAATGTTGTTGAGTAGAGACTTGATTGAAACTTTCTGAAAAGATATAGGAATGAGATTGAAGCTCTATGGTTTTAGATTAGTTAATGCGTATTGTCTTTGCCATTTTACCTCTAGGCTCTAATGTTGGATTTATTTTAGTCTCTATTTAGACAACTTTATATTAACAAAGGCTAATAGAAATGTAAGTTTTTTTTGGTTTGTGCCAAGTAGCATTGATAGAGACAAAAATGTCATAATTTGACATCATAATTTTGGGGTAAAAAAGTGGCATTCTTTACTATGAGTGAGACTCTTTAATAAGAAGGCAAAGATAAATTTCTCTCTAATTTGTCTTAAAAGTTTGGTTGATAAAAGTACTTTAAAATTTTTCTATACAATAAAAAAAGTTCACTCAAAGTGAACTCTTAAACCCACTATTTATCCAAAACATATGTATTAGTTTAAGATCAGGACAAAATAACTCTTGCTCTTATAAGTTTGACATTCTCCTGTAGTCATTTTTATATGAGAAATTGCAAAGGATGACAACAAAATTTAGAAAAAACAGCCTGGAGCATTTTTTTTTTTTGCATAATTAATTATATTAGATGATCATCAACTTTTAAATTTGCTATTTTTGCAATTTAGAAAATGCAGTGGCATGAGTCATATTATCATCATTTTTGTTTTTTTGCTATTTTTGCAAACGCACCTTCTCATATTATTCTTTCTACCACTATTGATAAGAAGATTATGATGTAATCTCTTTTATACTTATGTTAGCCTAAAAATGCCATAAGACTAAAAGGAGTAAATACGAGTGAGTGACTTAGTGCTGCATGTATTTAAATATAAATGAAAATATTAAATGAAAAATATTTTATTGTTACAACTATGATTTCAAAATGTTACATTCTAGTTGTTGAGTTTTGTTTCATTTTAGTTTTTTAATTTCAAAATGAAACAATTGTACCATTAAGATCAGTTTCAATTTGGTCTTTAAATTTCTAAATTTACACTTTTTAACCTCAAAATTAACATTAACATCTCTTAATACTTATTTTAAAATAATTAAGTTTCTTTATAATTATTTTGAAGGATATTTTTAAATATAACAAAATTAATCAAAAGATATTCAATATATTTTAAAAAACCACAGTCTATTTATATTAGATTCTTATTTAATTATAGTAAAGACGAGACATTTTTAATTATAGCAAAATAAATCAACATATTTGTAAAAATATATTGATTCATTACATATTGACTATTTATTAATATCTATTAATGTGTATTTATGGTTGATAGACAATTCTTCCTTCACTTATTGCATTAACCTAAAAATATCCATAGATTATAAACAAACAATTTTGATGAATGAGTTCCAAATTTTTCGTCAAAATATAAAATTTCCACAGCTTGAAATTGTGTGGGGAAATATTTGTTTTTGATTATAAGTACGAAATATATTTCGGAAGTTCACTTCATACCTATGGTTTTGGAAGGGTTTAAGCCTTGTGGCGGCTACTTCTCCTTCGACCCCTTTGAATTCACTTTGCTTCTACTAAATTCTCTGTTTATCCAACTCTTCTCTTCAATACCACCAAATTATGTTCGTACCTTTCTTATGGAACAATTTCATGTAGTTTAATGCCCTTTTGCCTGTGTTCTTCCGATCCTAACCAGCAAAGTTCGATAATTTTCTTCTATTGAAACAGCCCACAAATTTTCATTACAACTCTTCAATGATTTCCACGTATATGTGGAAAACCATTGCAAAGCGAGGTATTTGTAGGAACCGGCAGTTTCATCCTGATTGGCGTTGGCTTTCCCGCTTCAATGGCGTTCTGGGTCGTCCTAACGAGTCTTTATTTCGCGATAAATTGATTTCTGGTAATTTTGTTCCTAGTTCACTTCCGAAGTTTGGGTCTTTTGAAATGGGTGTTGGTCGAAATGAAATGTTGTCTCAGGAGGATTACTATAGAAGCAGATTCTGTTTTGGGTCTATGGGAGGTCGAATTGGGTTAAATGGGTTGTGCCCAAAAGGATATTCTAGTGTTGCTGAGGCGGTTTCTTCAACAGATGTGGACGAAGATGCATCTGTTGACGGTAAAGTTCAGGAGTTATTGCAAGACACGAGCAAAGAAGAGAAGAGGCTTAAAACGGTGAAGGGAATGGGACAATGGAAGTATAATATGCTGAGGAGGAGACAGGTGACCATAGAGGCTGAGGCGTGGGAAAATGCAGCGAAGGAGTACAAGGAGCTATTAGTGGACATGTGTAAGCAGAAGTTAGCACCTAATTTGCCATACGTAAAGTCCTTGTTCCTTGGCTGGTTCGAGTCTTTTCAAAATGCTATAATTAAAGAGCAAGAGTTAATCCAGGAAGGGAAGAGATCTCGAGCTCCATATGCTCCTTATTTTGTTCAATTACCTGCTGATAAGATGTCAGTAATCACAATGCATAAGTTGATGGGGTTGTTGATGAGGGGAAGTGAACACGGTAGTATCAGGGTTGTGCAGGCTGCTTGTGCAATAGGAGATGCTATTGAACAGGAGGTATGTCGGTTTTGTGAATGTAGACCCTCTGCCAGGTCTCTAAAGAGTTTAATGTACTTTCTGGTTTGTTTGTTAGATCATTGGAAGTAACTCGAAGATAGATATGATATAGAAAATAATTGAAGTAAGCTAAGAAGGGAACCTCCTCCATTTAATTGAATTAGAGTTGGGAGAAAAGGTGATCCTTCCTGTGTTGTTCTGTACTAGTTGCAATTTCTTTGTTACTTTTTAAGGTTTTACGTTATTATTTTCAAATTGCCATCTTTTTCTATAATAGCTTAAGCTGCATTAGTTGAAGCAGTATTTTTTGAGATTTGTATTGTGCCTAGGTGCAATACGGGAGTTTTTGACTTTTAACTTAGGTTCTCAACATGAATTTTGTTCCACATTCAATTGTAAGTTTGCAACCATAATGTTGTTTAATCATGTCAGGTAAGAATTCACAAGTTCTTGGAGAAAAAGAAAGAGAGAACGCACAACAAAGATAATGAGAACAATGACCGGCTTGATTCTCAAGGGAAGGAACAAGGGAGGTTAAGGAAAAAAGTGACCAACTTGATTAAAAAGAAAAAGCATCGGGCTGCAGGACAGATAGTGAAGGGAGCTGATGATTCAAGACCGTGGGGCAGGGCACTCAAAGCAAAGGTCTGGGTCATCTTTTCTATATACACTTGAAAAACAATGGTTGCTTGTTAGCAACATTTCTAAATACTTGGTGTTTTTAGGTTGGGGCCCGTCTAATTGAGTTGTTGATACAAACAGCTTACATACAACCTCCTGCTGATCAGTTGGCCGATGGTCCACCTGATCCTCGCCCTGCATTTGTTCACTCATTGAAAACTGCGGTGAAAGAAGGAACGTAAGTCATTTATTTATATCAATCAGTCAGTCTATAAGTTCCCCTGGTTTTTTCCTTTGTGCATTAAATCTTCTGATATATAAAATTGTTTCTTATAACATGTTTTGCTTACTTGGACTTATTATTTTGACACTTCTATCAGTAATTCCATGGGGAGACTTGGTGTCATTGAATGTGACCCTTTAGTCGTCAAAGGCTTAGACTGGACTGTAAGTGAAAGCTATCCATTTTGTTACTGGAAAATTGGATTGTGTCTCATTCTTTTGCACTTTACTGCTGGACATTACTAATGCCAACTTCACATTTCTTTTTGCAGTTCTCTAACTTGTTTGTTTGGTAGAAATAGCTTCATGATGTAATTGCATTTGAAAAGAATTAGTTAATTTGACCCTTTGTCAGTTTTTGATATCATTGGAGTTTTTCCTGCACATGAACATCCCACGGAACTTTTTGCTGCATCTTTTCTTGCTATATGTTTTATGGTTGATGAGTTCTTTTTCTCAAACAGGCAAGACAAATCGTGATTCCCTATATGCCAATGTTGATGCCTCCAGTCAAATGGAGAGGGTATGCTATTTCACTTGGCATTTGTCTTCAATCTATTTTTCAACGCACTTTCTTGTTAAGATCAATTTCCTATTAGAATTAATACTGTAGAGTAGAGCAAAGCTGAGAGCTTGAGATCTTGAAGTGGGTTGAAATTATGGAAGCAGTATCTTAATATCTTATGAGAATTAGTACTCTTGAACAAATGTCACGTATCCAGGCATCTTGATTGAGGTCTTTTAAGTGGGTGGAGATATGAAAGCAATGATGTCCTGATTTGTGGAAAGGTCGATGAGAGATGCATAACTAAGAAAAATGAGAAACTTGAAATGAGTAGACCAAGAAGAACACAAGAAAATGTCCTTCAACTCTAACCAATCTGTAGGAGATATTTAGCTCACAGTTTCAGTAATTTTTGGCTTATGTAAATCCATGAAAAATGAATCTATGAAAACCTAGGTTTGTGTGGTATATTTTTGGGTTGTGCAAGAGTAATAAGTCATAAAATTCTTACCTTGTGTTACTTGTGTTTGGTTGTAAGTTTATGATGTGTAAAAATAACCACATAGTTTAAAGGGTGTTTTTGTCAACCTAGGGTCATTAGAGAAAACCACATTTTTTCTTCTTAAGGATATTTCATGTAATATGTCCATAATTTTTGCATTATTATTTCTGTAGAATTGGTATTCTGCTGACTAATAAATAAGATTGGCATAAAATGTTGTTTATGCATTGCCAATATCTCTAGGTTTGAACCTCAAATTTTGACAATAAGCTTTTGCACCTGTGTTTTTTCCCTTTTGGAAACCAATATTTTCCTGTTTAGCATAAGTTTGTTTTCCTCCTGGCACAGCTATGACAAAGGTGGACACATCCTCTTACCATCGTTTGCCATGCGCACTCATGGAGCCAAACAACAACGTGATGCTTTTAAGAGGACCCCAAAGCAACAATTAACTCCAGTTTTTGAGGTTCGAGATATTTAAATATTATAATTTCTTATATCTTTGTGTGTGTGTTCACCACTATTTGAATTACTCAGCTAGAAGTAAGCTTGTTGAATCTTTATATTTTGCTTAAACTTAGGCATGTTATGCTCTTCCATCTTTTCCAGGCCCTAGACACACTTGGAAATACCAAATGGAGAATAAATAAAAGGATACTCAATGTTGTGGAAAGAATATGGACCAGTGGAGGGCACCTTGCTGGTCTAGTGGATCGGGATGATGTAAGTGGCTTTATGTCATCATTTTTCTTGCAACTACTTTTGATTCTAATATTACTTTGGTTTTTCCCTTTTCAGGTTCCATTGCCAGAAAAACCTGATACTGAAGATGAAACGCTGTTAAAAAAGTGGAAATGGGAAGTCAGATCTGTGAAGAAAGAAAATATGGAGAGGCATTCACAACGTTGTGACATAGAGCTTAAACTTGCTGTATGGTTTCACTTGTTGCAACAATTATATCTTTTCTAATTGATTGTATTTGTATATCCACTTCGTTTAATTCTTCTTTTGATGGTGGAATAGGTAGCACGCAAAATGAAGGATGAGGAAGGTTTTTACTATCCCCATAACGTAGACTTTCGAGGCCGTGCATATCCTATGCATCCACACTTGAATCATCTCGGTTCAGATCTCTGCAGAGGTATATTGGAGTTTGCAGAAGGTCGCTCACTCAGGAAGTCTGGCCTAATTTGGCTGAAGATTCATTTGGCAAATCTTTTTGCTGGGGGCGTGGATAAATTATCTCATGATGGTCGAATGACATTTATTGAGAATCATTTAGAAGATATATTTGACTCTGCTGACAGACCACTTGAAGGAGGACGTTGGTGGATGAATGCTGAGGATCCCTTTCAGTTTTTAGCAGGATGCATGAATCTTACTGAAGCTTTGAGAAGCTCTTCTCCTGAAACATATATTTCACATATCCCAATACACCAGGTATTCACATAGTGACACCTATCATTTTTTTCCCCACTTTTTCAAAGAAGGAAAAAGTTCCTTTCCACTGGAGAGCTTATATTATAGCTAGAATTGGTATTGTTATGAAAATATCTATAATTGGGAAAAAAGGCTGGAGTGAATAGACTAATAGGAGCTCAGCTCAATCAGTGTACTTTTCTTGCTTTTCCATCCAATCTCTATGACTATTTGTTGCTCTACTTATACTTAAATTCCTCCTTGTGTGTGTATTTGGCATCTAATACGCTTTAACCATTAGAGATATTCTTTGTCCTTTTCTCTATTCCCTTAACCTGCTCATGTGTAGTGTTGTTTTGGTCTTTTTTTTTGTCACTAGAGTTAATTCTTCATTGTACTTATTCTTTGTAATTTAGTATGCCCTTTGTGATTGTGGGTTGGTTTTCTTGGTCCCCCTCCACCCTTACATGCATAACTTTTTTGAAGTTATAAGGACATGGGTTTCTTGTTTTCCTTAAATTTCCTGTGCGCCTTACTCTTTCTTTTTAATGTGGGATTTTCTAGGATGGTTCTTGCAACGGGTTACAGCACTATGCTGCTCTTGGACGAGACAAGGTAGTTAATATTTTTGCATCCATTTATTTCATAGTGTGTCGGTGGTTGATATTTGTTTATATTATTATTGCTACCTTGACAGCGCTAAAGAATTAACTAAAAGCAGTAAAATCACAAATCCATTGGACATTCTGACTAAAAGAAATACATGTGAAGCTTTTGTATATCCTGTTCTCATCAAAGAAAGCAAAACATTTCTTTTAATAACAGAAACCTAATGCATCGTATTCAGATGGTTCACTTTTTGTTTCTACCGTATTAGTTTAAATTTTCACGGATATTGTAAGTTGATTTATTTACAGCAAAACTAATTATATCCTTGATTTCTTTGTACTTTCACTTATAATTCCTTTACTCCATCTAGATTTGCTTCATCTACCGTTGGTTTCAGATCTTGTCCTAATGAAAGTTTTTGGTTCAGTCAGGAGCAGCTGCTGTCAATCTGGTTGCCGGAGAGAAGCCTGCAGATGTTTACTCGGGTATAGCTGCTAGGTATGTTACATAAACTTGAATATGAAATTTTTCGTGTCAAAAGCATGTGATTTTGTTGCTCACAATCGCATTAGTAAAATTTCAGTACAAATGCAATCATGACAACAATTTTATTTTTCTCCTTGGGTTTTTAATATAATGAGGGAGGGTTCAGTTTCATTGGAAAAATTTTAGCTCTTTCCGACCCTTTGTATTTTCTAAGACTTGATCGATTGTATGAAACAACATAGTGGTTTGTTGAAAAGAGTCTATTCTTTAAAGGATATTGATGCATTTTCATTGTTCTGGGCTGTCTTTCAAGGAAATTACTTATCCTTAAATATTCCCGCTGTCTTAAGAAATAGAGACGTGAAAAAATCTTTTGAGTCGGGTAGGAGTTAGGGAATAGGTTTTGGTTGTCTCACATGGTGCGTGTGCCTGAGTGTGACAATCAAGATATCTGCTTTGGATTTGGACAGTCTAACTTCAAATTATGTCACAGTTCTGAAGCATGAATTTGTTGGAACTTGGGATCACCTTCACGCTACACTTAAATATTGCTAGTAATTGTGATGACTTTAACCACTTTGAGGTGGAACATTGACGAGGCAGTAGTTGATGCCAGTGGACTTGCATGTTTAAATCATGTCTATTTTCAGTTTTTAATCTCCATCAATAATGGGAATCAAGTTAAAATAAAATTTGAAAGGATAGATGGATTTGCAAGTCCTGTGGCGTCCATATTTTCTTGAACTTTTTTCACTTTGCCATCCAGTCAATGTTTAGTTGATGGCATACTTGGGTTCCCCCTAATAAAAAAGAAAAAGGAAACATAGGGAATTTCATTCCGTTTGTTAATTTTCTTTATAAATTTTAAATTTCATCAGATGTTACTCGATAAAGAAACAAGTTACAAATACTTATATAACTCACGATGTGCCATGTACAAAGGAGGAGAAAAAAAATTTCCCAGCAACGATTGATGAATTAAAAAAACGATCTCCAACTTTTGTTTGGTAAAAACACTTAATCTTAAACATGGAATCTCTGATCCTTTTGAGGAATTTTGATGATCCAGAAACAACGAAACAGACAGTTATGTCTGAATTCTCAGTGGGTTTCTTACTTCACCTCAAGGGATGTACTTGAACCTGATGTTACTAGTCTTTACCTATAGCAGTTTGTAAACAATCTGGAGTCTGTCAGGGACTCAAACTGATTTTAGAAGTTAGCATGTTACGATACTGATACCATTTTATATATATTATATATTTATTGTTGTAGGGTTCTAGAAATCTTGAAAAGGGATGCACAAAAAGATCCAGAAACTTTTCCAGATGCATTGCATGCAAAAACATTAATAGATCAGGTTTGCTGCCAACTTGAGATCTCGGAACATTAATCTATGTAATTACAGTGCAAAATGGGAAAGTATAGACTATTTGATGCAAGCACTGAATATTTTGTGACCAGAAAAAAACTGGTACTATGTAGACCTAACTGATGTTTATGCTTTGCTTTGATTGTTTTTTATCCTTGTTGTCAAAACTCTTATAGGTGGACAGAAAATTGGTGAAGCAAACAGTGATGACATCAGTTTATGGTGTCACCTATATTGGTGCTCGCGATCAGATCAAAAGGAGATTGAAGGAACGTGCTTCCATATCTGATGATTCAGAGCTCTTTGGCTGTTCTTGCTATGCTGCCAAGGTAGGGGGCGGGTCCTTCCATATTCATTTTGGGTGCTTCTTTGAATTAAATGTTTGAATGAGTGGTCAAGTATTTATGAAGTTCTGTAACATAATTTGTGAGCAGATCACGTTGGAGGCACTAGGGGAAATGTTTGTAGCAGCCCGTGAGATCATGAACTGGCTTTCTGACTGTGCAAAAGTTAGTTCTTTTCTTTGCATTTTCCTTTAAGGGGAAAAAAGAACATTTTGAACTCACCTTTGGCTATGTTTGTAAATAACACGAAATTTGTATTCAAATAGATTATTGCCTCGAAAAATGAAACTGTGCGATGGACTACACCCCTTGGATTACCTGTTGTGCAACCATATCGCAAGTTGGGAATACATGCTGTGAGTGTTGAGGAATTTAGATTATCACTAAAGCTTACCAATCCTCTTATGGTAGGTATTGAAGAGATATTTGAAGGCATTAACTAATCTCTGTTTGGTTTCAGATCAAAACTTCTCTCCAAGTTTTGACACTACGACGAGAAACGGACAAGGTAGTTTTATACATTCACTTGAAATTTGTTAAGTTTTTCTTTTAAAAAAATTGATCGAAAGATTTTTCTTTGGACGTTGCAGATCTTGTCAAGTAGACAGCGTACTGCTTTCCCACCAAATTTTGTTCACTCTCTCGATAGTTCTCATATGATGATGACTGCAGTTGCCTGCAAAAGGGCAGGTTTGAATTTTGCAGGTTTGTCCTCATGAATTACTGTGTTGTGTAGGGTTTCACACTCTACCAGTGCTAACTGCTGTATGTCATGCGTGATCTCAGGGGTTCATGATTCATACTGGACACATGCTTGTGACGTGGATGAAATGAATAGAATACTTAGAGAGAAGTTTGTTGAACTCTATGAAACTCCAATACTCGAAAATGTAAGGCTTTCCCTACCTCACATTTCATTTTGAACATTATGAGTAGCAGGTTCCTGTTTGTTTGATGTATATAGTCTTAACTTGTTTGTGAATTCAGCCAAGGGGAAAAGAGGGTTTGGATAATTTCATCTTTTGAAATTTGTTGCCACTAATATGCAATGGATTAACTTAGGAATACTTCTTGGTTTGAAAGAAAATGCAATTGACGTGGGAGAGGATTAGACAGCTCTTTGGTGAATTTTTTTCTTCTCTTGATAGTTTTTTGGAACATGTGTTCTGTCCACTGGTTTTTCTTGGTGTAAAACTCAGCATCATTTCACTCATTTTAGTTTATTCTTTTTAGTCAGTAATTGACACTCCCTTCGGTAATATCTTCTTTGCTGGGGTTCTCCTCTGATTTCATATCAATGAATTGTTTCTTTTACCAAAAAAGAAAGAAAAAAAAGAAAAGTAGAGAGGATTACAATGTCTATCGGTGATGACGGTGTAAGCTCGTCTTTGGAATTGATAGTTTCTTTCTTGCTGCTGATCAGGTAGTTTATTAAATTCTTTTTCAAATTAATAGGAAGTTACATCATCACGAAGAATATTATTTATCTATCTATTTACTATTGTTATGTGTTATACTTATTGACAGTGTAACTAAGATCTGACTAATTGTTTACTCAGTTATTGGAGAGCTTTCATCAATCTTTCCCAACACTGGATTTTCCTCCCCTACCCGAACGGGGAGAGTTCGACCTAAAAAAAGTTCTAGACTCGCCTTACTTCTTCAACTAAGTTTATATGGGTACATTTCTTTTCATTCTTGGCTCTCTTAACGGGCTCAACCAAGTTTTTCGTGGAAAAGTACACCTTCTATTGTTACTCAACTACATAGTGGATCGTGATGCTGAGAATCCCCGGAGCAAACTAGCCACTCTGTTGTAATAAACATCAGGTTTTCCTCTCTTTGAAAGCTTACTCAGGTCAACTTCTAAAGAGCTTTCGACTCAAAATGCAGAAAAAAATGGTCAGACTAACAATCCTACGTATCTTCAACTAGAGCTGCTAGACCAACATACGGATAAAAGCAAGAACTTCCCATCCATTTTCATTCATCATCGACGTTTAAAAGTCGAAATTGGCCATATTTTCCAGGAAGCCATAAATGATTCAAGATTTCCACAGTAACAAAGGATTACTTGCGTATATATTCCCCCCACTCTATGATTAAGATTAAATGTGAAAGTAATGAAAAAAAAACGAAGAGATCTCACCGTTCCCATTTTCTGAATTCATCACAAGTTCTTCAGCTCTGGCTTGCACATCTCTTTCTATGTAAATGTTTGTTGTTTTGCCATCTGAATTTTTGTATTTGTTTCTCTTGTTTGGTAAGGAAATGAGCTGACAGTATATCTATTTGACAAATGATAAGTTAATTTGCACAAAAGTGTGCTAGTGCTACTGTTACATATCACATAACATATTCTCATCTTTTGAATTATGTGTCAAATGCTTTATATAGGCACTTTCTATTTGTCATTAAATTAAATTTATGTTGCAAAACAAATTAAAAATAAAGTTAAATTACAATTTACAATTTTTTAATCTAAGCTTGTGTTAATTTTGATCCTTCTTTTAAATGTTTTCTAACAGGTACTTTGTTCAAAAAATTCAATATAAGATTGAATTTTGGGTAAGAATCTATTAAAGACTAAATAAATTACCTAAAACAATTTAGAAATATTCTTTTGAATTATTTATTTGGTAATTAAAATGTAACTTAGTACTTTGAATCTTAATGAATATATTTGGAATCATCTCTTATTTTTTTAAAACAAAAAATTATAATTTTTAACCGTGCATTCGAAAACGCTTATTCTTTCAAATAAAATCAATCCAATTCAACTCATGAGCACTTTTACTCTTTCTACAAGAATATGATATTTAGATTTTTAGATATAGATGTTTATCACATAAGAGTTGGGTTGGGTTAAAAAATATGAGTCGATAGGACAGGCAAGCTCGGGTTGATCGGTTATATATAATATATATATAAACCCCTATCTTCTATTCCCAGCCCATCTCAGCAGACTTCTCTTTCCAGCCTTCCAAACGTCTCTTCACCTCCTCATTTCCTCTGCCAGCAAAAATCCATCTCCTCCGATTTTGCCGGTCACACTTGTCACTCTCGTGGAAGCTCCCCCATGGACGATGCTCTCTCCATTACACTGGTCCCTTACAGAACTGAAAAGACCTGAACCCATTTCATAAAACTCTGATTCAGTCACAGACGGATGACTTCATGAGTGAAACTGGGTTACCTAATTTGCACGGTCGCTCCATTATGGCGCTAGAGTAATTCTTTCAATGATGAGGAGAAGGACTCGAAGTGTGTGGTCTGGTCAGTGATCTCCACTTAAGCATTGCCATTATTTTTTGTTTTTCAGTTCCAATTTGGCACTCGGACCGACAATAAAAAATTGAGAACAGAATGGTGGGTTATGGGAGAAATCCTTCGTTCATTGTAGGCTACCAAATTGTTTTTGCATTTGATGTAGTGGGGTTTTGTTTTGATCTTTTGGGTAAGGTTATTTTGTCTGTTTCTTTTCAAGGAGGTTTGAAATTTCTCTTGTTCTTAGTAACTGTTTTCTTCTTCTGCAGGCTCACTGATTTTGAATGGTTACACCTGGATTGTAAGCTTTGCTGTTCTTTTTGTGTTTAGAAAGTTATGAGAGGAGTGCTAGGAAATTCATCTCCTACTCTGATTTTGTTGAATGAGTTTAATTACCGACATGAGTCACATTACCCTTTTAGAGGGGAGGATAAGCGTTTGCGTCAATGTATAAATGTTAATCCAATGTTGAAATCACGTATGAGATGTACGATTATGTATGATGGTAATGCAGTTTCGGCGTTACCAATGAGTGCTCCACGGTTGAATTTGGTGGTTCAGTCCACAAGGGGCATGAATTGTGGAGAGGATGAGGCAATTGAATTGGTCATTGACGAAGGAGTTGAAGAATCCTCTCGTGAGTGGAAATTCCCTCCTTGGGGAGACATAGCACATCAGGATGAGGCAACCTTTCAATCTGAAGATGTAAGCCAGCCCAAAATCTTAGAAGGGGAGGTTTTGGAAAATGAAAGCAAGCTGCATTTTCTTGAGGAAACTGATAAAGTTATGCTATCAAAGCGTATTTTAATTCTCAGTAGAAAAAATAAGGTTAGAAGTGCATTGGAGTTATTCAGGTCCATGCAATTAGCTGGTCTTCTGCCAAGTCTGCATGCTTTAAATTCACTTTTAGCTTGTCTTTTGAGGAATGGGCTATTTGCTGATGGTTTAAGAATCTTCGAGTTTATGAAGTTGAATGAGTTATCAACAGGACACACTTATAGCCTTGTACTCAAAGCAGTTGCAAATGCTCATGGATTTCTTTCTGCTCTTGAGATGTTTAAGGCATGGGAGCATCAATGTGTCTTAGCAGAGTTTGATGCAATTGTTTACAACACAATGATATCAATATGTGGTAAAGATAATAATTGGGTTGAAGCTGAGAGAACATGGAGACTAATGGAGAAAAATGGTTGTAGTGCAACGCGCATAACTTATTCTCTATTGGTGAGCACTTTTGTTCGATGTAACCAGAATGAACTTGCAATTGACACCTATGTAAAGATGGTTCAAAATTCTTTTAAACCAGGTAACGATACGATGCAAGCTATTATTGGTGCATCTTCAAAGGAGGGGAAGTGGGATTTTGCTTTAAGAGTCTTTCAAGACATGTTGAAATGTGGACTTCAACCTAATTCTGTTTCATTCAATGCCTTGATCAATGCTTTAGGAAAAGCTAAGGAGGTCACTTTAGCATTCAGCGTATACAATGTGATGAAATCGATGGGTCATTCACCTGATGTTTATACATGGAATGCACTACTTGGTGCTCTTTACAAAGCTAACCGCTACAATGATGCCATTCATCTCTTTGAGTTTGTGAAAAGAGAGGAGAAGGTCCAATTGAATATACATATTTACAACACTATTCTGATGTCTTGTTCAAAGCTTGGGTTATGGGAAAGAGCGGTCCAAATTTTATGGGAAATGGAGGTTTCTGGTCTCCCAATCTCGACATCATCATATAACATTGTTATGACTGCATGTGAGATGGCTAGGAAGCCTGAAATTGCATTACAAGTTTATGAACGCATGGCTCACCAGAAGCACACTCCCGATACCTTCACTCATTTGTCACTTATCAGATGCTGCATTTGGGGATCTTTATGGGATGAAGTGGAACTACTTCTAAATGTAAGTGCTTAATTCTATAACTGTGTTGGTTCTGTATCTTTGTACTATTTTAAAGACACGCAGATCTTCCCCAATAGAAATTTAGTTCTAACTTCCCCCCCGTAGTTCTCCTTCCATCTTTGGTAAATTTATGTCTTCCAGGCAAATTAATTCAATACTCTATTTTCCAAGGGTGAGTTGAAAAACATCATGAATCCATGTAATTGAATTGGAAAAGGAGACCTCCAATCTAACCACCTGATGGTTTTTGAGTTTTTATTTATAAGAAACAATATCATTGAATGAATGAAATATCCAAAGATATACAAAAGAACCCTATCAAAGGGTGTACATAAAGATGCTTCCAATTTGAAATGAGAAAAGAGAAACTATGATTCTTTATAGTGTGTATCTTTACACCAAAAAGGGCATTAGTAGCGGCTAACTCTAAAACCTCCCTGGAAGACTTGACGTTGTCTTGAAATATCCTTGCATTTCTTTCTTCCCAATGCTTCCACAAAATAGCTGAGATGATATTCTAGATACCTTTTTTTGTCAGCATTGAAATGATGATCAATAAACAAGAACGTTATATACCTAGTCGAGTGATGATGATGTTCCAGAACTTTGAGATTTTTGAATGCTGCCGCCTTGAATGTTGTTGTTGTTGGTTTTTTTTCCTGATGATCTCGTTTGACATTTCCTGATATTCTCTCAATCTTTCTGAACCTCCCTTGTTTCCATTCAACTGTTTTGACATTTTGCATTGGAATTATGAGTTTTTGTATCTGATTATTGTTCTTTTGCAGAAGTCTGCACCCGATGTATCCATATACAATGTTGTCATCCAAGGAATGTGCTTAAGAGGGAAGACTGATTTAGCGAAAAAGCTTTACACAAAGATGCGCGAAAACGGTATCCAACCGGATGGAAAAACACGAGCTTTGATGCTTCAGAACTTGCCAAAGGATCCTGCTAGACGGAAGAACAGGTGGGCTTCTGGTTTCAAGAAAAGACAGAGACACTATCATCATAGGTAAAAATTAATGTAAAAGTTGGTGTATATGAGTATATATAGTGTACATACTTAAATCTAGCTCATGGCCATTGTTGTTGTATAGCTGCAAAGAACGATTAGTTAATTGAATTAGTTGACTTACAATTCCATTTACAACCTATTTTCTCCTATCCTAATTTGAACTTTGAAATTCAATTTTGAACAATATTTTTTCAAATGTTTAATTCTCACCTGAAACTTTCAATTTTAACAAATTGAATCTCTAAGTACTTCAAAGGTTGTGAAATTTTTAACTTTTTTTTATCGGTAGAAGTAGGTACTTCAAAGGTTGAAGTATGCTGGTGTTAGCACAAACAAATAATCTTTCATTATTAACGTCAACACAATTCAATAACAAGTAGATTAGTCAATAATAAATGTTATAACTAGTTGGGTGACGTTATATAATTGACTAAGTGGTTAAGTTCAAATCTTTACAATAAAAAAACGTTAATTTATTATCTAATCTTAAATATTTTTATCAATTGAAACTCTAAAAAATAATTGTACTTGTTTAAACCTTCATTTTTCAAATTTTTTTAGAATTGCATGAGGTAGCAAAAATAATTAATATATTAGCATCCATATTACTATCTTTTTTTATTTTATTAATATAATTTTTAATTACAAAAATACCCTCAATAGTTTCAAATACATACACTTTCCATTGGGCATAATTATGCAATTGCCCTTAACTTAGAACAACTTAATATTTTGCAATTTTCAACACTTGGTGTTTTATTTTAGCTTGTGATAATTTGTATTTGATTTCTATTTTCTTATCATTTGATTCTTATTTGGCATTTAATAGTGTGTTATTTCTATTTAATTGTCATGATTTTTATTTGCATTCTTCTAGTTTATCTTCTTGTGAAAACTTTCTTGTCTGTGTTCACGCTCTATTACATCATGCTTGTCTTTTTGTGAAGACTTTCTTGTCTGCATTCGTTTTCAATCACCTAAAACAAATATAAACCGAATTAGAAATTGGTATAAAATAGTAATGAGAAGGTAACCACGTGATCGTTAGAAAGTATAAAATGGTATTGCACAAGTAATAAGATATTAGTCACATGGTAATTAGAAAGTAATGTTACCAGAGGTTTATCTAAATTTAAAACAACATATATGTATCAAAGGCTTATCACAAACTAATTGGATATATCATACGATTATTATAGAGCTATCAGACAGATATAAAAAATTACCAGAGGGCTACCCAAATTGAAAACAACCCATATGTATTTAGCTACCATAAACTAGTTTGTTATATCATATGACTACCAAAGGGCTTTCTGACATATATAAACAACCATCAAAGGGCTACCCAAATTTAAAACAACACATATGAAAGGGTTATCACAAACTAATTTGATATATCATACAATTATAAAAGGTCTACCAGATATGTATCAAATACTATCATATGGCTACCCATATTAGAGGACTATTACAAACTAATTTGATATATAATTGGATTAGCATAGGTCAAACAAATATAAAAAACTATAAGAGGCTTACCCAAATTTAAAACAACACGTGTGTATTAGAGGACTATAGCAAACTAATTTGATATATCATACGACTATGAGAGGTTTATCAGACAAATATAAAAAACTATAAGAGGGCTACCAAATTTAAAACATAACATAGGTATCATAGGGCTATAAAAAATCATTAGATATATCAAACAACTATTAAAAGGCTATCCAAATTAAAAAGAGGAATGAATTATCACGCAATAAATTTGAAACTAGGGTAGTTTCGTTTTTTCTTTCTGGCCCATTGGCGATTTTCGACATAATTTTTAAATTTGTTACTTTTGCAATTTAGAACATGACATAGATCTTATTATCGTAAGTTTTTTTTTTTTTTTTTTTTTTTTTTTTTTTTTTTTTTTTTTTTTTTGCAAACATCTCATTTTTTCTTTAACTAAAATCTACAAATGTTTTAGAGTTAATAGTGAGAAGTAATTCTAATAAATATTTTAAATAGATTCTCTAGTGCATTTTAATTGGTAGAAATTATAAGTTAATTCTTAAGTAGATACTTGTTATAAATAGCTAGAAAAACATTATTATTTTCAAATGATTCAAAATATTAAAAAATCAAGCGATAAAGTACTATCTCGATTTCTATAGATTATTTTGTTTTTTTGAATTCTACACATTATTTTGATTTTTCGAATGATGATATTTTTCTATATTTGTAAATATATTTTATAAATTTTTTCATTTAAAATAATTTATAGGTTAATAACATAAAAAAGAAGAAAATTTGTTATGAATATAAAAAAAAAAAACTTTCTTCCCAATATAACAAAATTTTGATGAGTTTTGCTTTTTATATATTTGCTAATTTTTAAAATGTTAATGAAAAAATACATAAAATTAGTTGTTGAATTGGAAAAAGAGAAGAAAAAATAAAATAAAAATTGTTGTATGTTGGGAAGAAGATGATCCGCGGCTGTTATTCCATTTTTTCTTGATTCAATTTCCATCATTTCTCAATCTTCATGATGAAATTCTGTGAAAAATGAAGCATCTTCCTCTCGAATTCTTGCACGGTTTCCGCCAGATCCTATACGCCTTCCTATACAAAGCTCCATTGCTTCTTCTTCTTCATCAAATCCCCTTTTTTTCATTTGAATTCTCTTCTGATTTCTAGGGATTTCTACTCTCATCTTCCTTTACCTGTTTTACTTTCTGGGTTTCTTTCTTTCTTCCTCATGAACCCACCCTTGTCGATGTAGCGATCTTCTTGATGTCTGTTGTCAAGGGGCTTCTGAAATTACAACCCTGAACTCTCGGAACCAAATCAAGGGGATTTGTGATTCATCCAAGCGTTACTCAAGGAAAGAGGGGTTGTGAAGTTTATGCTAGCTTAGTGTGATTATGGTGAGTATGGTCAAAGACGGGAAGGCTGGAAGTGCTGCTAAGCTTATAGTTGATGCTCTGCTTCAGCGGTTCCTCCCCCTTGCTCGGCGTCGAATCGAGACCGCTCAAGCTCAGGTTCAGTTTTTGCTTTTGTTTCCCCTCTAGAAAATTTCATGGGCAGTTCTCTGTCCCCCACCTCAAATAAGAAGACGAAGAATGGGTTATAATAATCAATTTTGTTGTAAATTTGAAGTTTTTTGATGGTGGGTGTTTGTGTAATATCCTCCCTGATGAATCAAGGTTGTATAGCGTATATTTTCTGGAACTCCAATAGATTGTTTTCTGTTTTTCTGTGTGCCATTAGTCCAGTGCTTATTGATGAACATATTGTATTGTTGTTCTATGCATTCTGATGGCAGCACGTATTGAAATCCATTTTTCATGGCCATTTTTGTTGTCTAATACTCTTTAGTCTTTTGTAAACAGTCCTCCACTTTATGAACTTGTCTGTTTCCAATTTGTAGGATGGACAATATCTTCGACCATCGGATCCTGCCTATGAGCAAGTGCTGGATTCCTTAGCTATGGTTGCGAGACACACGCCTGTGCCTCTTTTAGAGGCTCTTCTTCGATGGAGAGAAAGGTGCCTCAACTTTTCCAGTCTTCTTTCTATTTTCACGCTTCCTTCTACTCTGTGTGACGACCTTAACAAATCAACATATATATTTGTTCTATATGTTGTACAACTGTCTTTGAGTTTCTAGGGGAACTTTCTGCGTCTGCCTTCTTTGTTAGTGTCAGTTTATTAGGTTGAACCAAACACTAACTTGCTTTTCACGGACAGTTAGAATTAGTTTAGGAGAAAATCTTTTTCTTTTATTATTTATTTTATAACATTTGCTTAGCTTACATTCATTTGACGACGTCTGATTTTTTGAAGTTTTTTAGAAAATGAATACAGGCAACTTATCATAATTTTGTTGCATGTATCTGTGTGTTGATTTTCTTTATTTTTTATGATCACAAACAGCGCCCTACAAATTAATAAAAGGTAAATTGTTCCTGAAAAATTCACCTAAAATAAGATGATAAACATTCTCATGTCAAGGAAACTGAGATTGTGAAGAAGTTTCTAATGGCAGTGTAGTTAAACAGATGTCTCATTCCCTGCCCCTAGGTTGTTGTTGCACTTAAAAATAGATTCCTTCCATTTCCTAATATATATTATAATGAAATAATAAAACATGTATATATATGTACACATTATGACGATGGCGTATAATGGGAGTGTGGATGTTCACACGGAGCTATTTTTTATAGTTTTTGACTTTTGTTCTTTAAAGTTCTCCATCCTTTTGCCTTGATGTTTGCCCTTTAAGATCTTTTTCTAGGCTAAGAGACTGCAGTCAAAGAAAACTTTTTCTTCCAAAAGAGAAAAAAAAAAAGGGAAAAAAGAAAGAAATTCTTTTGATAGTTTATTTATATTTTCTCTTTCCCCCCTCATTGCAGCGAATCTCCCAAGGGTGCAAATGATGCATCTACTTTCCAAAGAAAGGTTTGCTTATTCTGTGAAAACTATTTAATATTGCTGTCGTTATTATTTTGTTTCAAAATAATTTGTACCAATAGAGAGATGGATAGTGTTCTTGATATGGGGGTTACTTTAAAATCCCTTGTACAGAGATGTTTGCTTTATTAACTTGAAGTTATAATGATATGCATGCTTGGGGCTTAGCTTGCAGTTGAGTGCATATTTTGCTCAGCGTGTATTCGCTTTGTGGAGTGCTGCCCTCAGGAAGGACTTACTGGTACGCACATTGTTGTATCAAATTTGTTTTTGTTTTTTTTTCTCTTTTTTTCTTTTGTAGCTAATTGATAGCGGTTTATCATTGTAGAGAAGCTTTGGTCTGGCCTTGAAAACTTCGTTTTTGATTGGCTAATTAATGCTGACAGGTAAGGTTGCTTTGGCATAGTTAATGAACAATGCAGTTTTTTATTTTCTTTTTGGCGTGGGTATAACGTTTCATTAAAATAAATAGTCCATATGGAAATTTAGTAATTGCTTGAATGACTTCAAAATATCCTTTCCTTATTGTTGATTTTTCCCCATATTTATAGTGGTAAGTGCTATTTTATTATTATTATTATATTTTTAAAAAAATGTTCTTTTGTTCTATTGTTTGTGTTTGAGTTTTGGTTGTTTTGTTTTGAGTTTTGCCTTGATACTGAGGATAGGAGTTTGGTAACTTGCAACTTTTCAAATATCAATGAAAAGTTTGCGTTTCATGTTCAAAAAGAGAAAAGAAAGAAAGAAAGCCGGAGGATAGCATTGAAGTTTAGCTTGTGCAATGTTATTATTTTTCAATTTTCACCAGTAACTTATAAGTATTGTTATTAGATTTATCGCCTTTGTTTATTGGGCAGGACCTACGATCATTGTTAGACAATGACTTCAATGCCCACTTATAGGCAAACAATCTAGGGAGACTTGCTTGTGTTTATACCTTCTGTTTTCATTATTGAAAGGAAACAAAACTTAGGTTTGGTTAAATGTCATTGCAGGGTTGTCAGCCAGGTTGAATATCCATCATTAGTTGATTTGCGAGGGCTTCTTTTGGATCTTGTTGCACAACTTTTAGGTGCTTTATCTCGCATCAGGTAAACAATTTTGTTTTACCATTTGAAAATTGTTTGAGTTGAATTTTTTGGGTGTAATACTTTAGAAGTAATTATCGGGTTTACGTAAGCTTTTGTTTATCATGCATGCATGTCAATTGATACTTGCTTTATTTTAATGTTTTAGGATCAGTCTGAACTAGTTCTGCTTTGCTCTTCTCTCTCCCGTCGCAAGCTTATGTTTATATTTGTTTTACTTTAATTTAAAAGGGGTGAAAACATTGCTGCTCGTGTCATTATTTTGCAGATTTAGTTCTGTGACTGAGCGCTTCTTCATGGAACTCAATACACGTAGGATAGACACCAGTGTTGCACGAAGTGAAACTCTCAGTATCATCAATGGGATGCGCTACCTTAAGCTCGGGGTATGCATATAGCTTTTATTTTTGCAAGGTCATGTAAGGATAATGACATACTTTTATTTATGCAAAGTTATCTAAAGATAATAGGATAATATCAACTACAATTTCTAGGTTAAGACCGAGGGAGGACTGAATGCATCTGCCTGCTTTGTGGCTAAAGCCAACCCTCTCAATCGTGCTCCACATAAGCGCAAAAGTGAGCTTCACCATGCACTCTGCAACATGCTTTCAAACATCCTTGCTCCACTGGCAGATGGAGGTAAAGGCCAATGGCCACCTTCTGGGGTTGAACGTGCACTTACCTTATGGTATGAAGCTGTTGGACGAATTCGAACACAGCTGATGCATTGGATGGATAAACAGAGCAAACACATAACTGTAAGTGGGATCTGTTTTGCCTCCTCCTGTAAGAAATTCAATATTTTATTTTATACATTAAAGCTATAAATTTGGGATGGAGTTTCAGTTTTTTATTTTTTGGCTCTTTGGCATGAAAATTTTGTTTCTGAAGAGTCAGTCTTAATTACCTAAACTATACTCCGGATATACTGTTTGGAGTTAAATATATGCTAAGGTAATTATATTTCTAACAGCTAGATACTGTTAAAAATTGGTTGGTAAAAAGATAGTTTCCCAAATTGATGAGATTGTCTTCTCTGGGAATAGCTAAGCAATACTTTGGTTGGCTAGATAACTATGATGGCGTCATAATATTTTTGGATTTTTTATGTTAACATTCTTCTTCATATCCAACATCATGTCTGTTTTTCCTCTTGTGCTTTACACCAGTGTTTTTTGTGTTCTAGGTTGGTTATCCATTGGTCACTCTTCTTCTCTGTCTTGGCGACCCTCAAATATTTCACAACAACTTGAGTCCCCACATGGAGCAACTCTACAAGCTTCTTAGAGTAAGTTCCATTTACTTTTGATCTAAGGAGGTAAATGAGAACTTCAACTAATTCTAATAAGATCCTCGACACTTCTTCAATGCTTGATGTGGGAAGTTTCTTCAAAAGGAGACTGAAATATGCCATCCTGTTTCCATTGCCCAAATTCATGAAACTTTATTTTGATTGTGCAGGACAAAAATCATCGATTTATGGCCTTGGACTGTCTTCATCGGGTTTTAAGGTTTTACTTGAGTGTTCATGCAGCTAATCAGGCCCCAAATCGTATATGGGATTACTTAGATAGTGTGACATCTCAACTGCTTACAGTTCTAAAGAAAGGATTGCTTACTCAAGATGTTCAACATGATAAACTAGTTGAATTTTGTGTTACTATTGCGGAACATAATCTTGATTTTGCCATGAACCACTTGTTGTTGGAACTATTAAAACAAGATAGTTCTGGTGAGGCAAAAGTCATCGGCCTTCGTGCTCTCCTTGCCATTGTTACATCTCCTTCAGGCCAGCACATTGGCTTGGAGATATTTAGAGGTAACCAACTAGTTAGGAGCCTTTGTTGTCAAAATCTTTGTTTTCTTAATCTAATCAACTTTGTTGCATTAGCAGGTCATGATATTGGCCACTATATTCCCAAGGTGAAGGCAGCAATTGAATCAATTTTAAGGTCTTGTCATAGAATCTACAGTCAGGCTCTTCTAACTTCTTCAAGGACCAACATTGGTAATTTGTTTTCATGTTTTACATGTTGGTTTGAAGGAAGATAGTAGAATGAGAAAAAGGATAAACCGTGGAATCTAGCCTGATTATTGTTCTTATTATTGTTAATGTTGTAATCCTTACTATTATTGTTATAGTTGTATTTTTTTGAAACGGAGACAAACTTCTTTATTAGTGATAATATATAAGACTTAAGCTCAAAGTGCAAGAGTATTGTACTAAGAGCAGAAGAACTAGAGGAGAATACAAACTAAAGTGAAAACTTAGGCAACAAGAAGAAGACAACCTAAACAACAAAGTCAAATAGAATAAAGCCTTTTCAAGGTGAAACAACTGTAGAAAGCTAAATACAAATCAAAACTTGACAACTCTCTCAATAGGAGCCTATTCGAATATAATAACTTGCACACCCAAATCTTCAATATGAGAGGAGAAGGAGAAGCGCCATGAAGAAGCAGTCGGCTGCTTCAAAACTATTCTTGTGTGCCATCCAAAACCCAGAGGAACTCAAATAAATTTTTCAAAACAAACAGAAACTGATTCCAACAGAACACCCTAGAAAATACTCCCCTTTGCACAAACCATAAAAACGGAGACCAAAACACAAAAGCCATATCAAGCAAGCTACCACAAACATCAAGGCTTACACTCATCCAGCCATGCGAGAGAAATCTGGGAAAGGCAGCAATGGTTCAACAACTGGAGGGAGTACAATGGACTTCTGAAGGATCATACTAGAATAATTCCGCAATCAGCAACGATTTTAGATGATTCGGGATTTCGCAAGGCTGGGGAAAGGGGAGTAGCAGGGGGCATTTTTTCAAAAATTGGGTCTTTGTCGCACTGGAAAGACATTAAGATCTGTTTCTAGAGGCTCAAAATGTTGCTGCCCCACGAGCTCGATTGTCTTATCAAATTGCTCCATTTCCTGACTACTAATGCTGAAAGGAGAGTCGAAAGAGGACTCCCCCTTTTCTCTAGAGAGATGGAGAGGGGTTTTGCTTTGAGAGCCCCTCAAGAATTTCACCTTTGAGTTGCATAAAGAAAACTCAGTATACTTAAACTTTGTAGGATGGGAGGAATAAGAGCCTGACTAAGTCTGGAGCTTGCAACTGGGTACAACTAACTTCCAATAAATCTGGATTAGTTTCTAAAGACTCCTTGAAAATGCTGGACTGAACTGAGGGATGAGTAAAGACATGGTTTGCCTCTAACAAGTTTGGAGCTTGATCTTCAAGAATCTGGACTCTTAAGGAATGCTTAACCAAGATCTTCGTTGATTTTTTCCTTCGATTGAAATACTTTGGAAAGGGCTTGAGACAATGTGGGAAGACCTTTGAAGATTTCTTTCTTTTTGGTTTTAATCTTGTTCCCAAGGAGACTTTGAAGGGATCTGGAACACCTGATGAGGGGAGGGGACAGAAAGCTTTGATGGTGCAGAAGGAGGCTGCCGGAAATTTGGCCTTTTGGCCTTCCTTTAATGAGGTATCAATCGGATTAATCATGAGGGATTTATTTGAATATTTAATGGCAGAGTGACTTTTGGGTTCTCATTGGGCAATGCAAAAGCTTGGCCGCGATTTTTTCTCTCCTTAGTGATGCAACTCTTTGTCTTCTTCAGACGATTTCCCTCCAAAATTATTTCGGCGAGATGAGGATTCCGGTGGGATAAGGAAGGATCCCCAACCGGAAAAGCTTGTACAAAGTTACTAATGAGGTCGGCAGAAGGGTTTCTTGAGAAGCTTGGCTTTGAGATGGACGAAGTGAGAAAATCCCATTCCAGATTTAGGACATTCAAATCTAAACCTTCATTTTTCAAAACTTTATTAATTCTTGCTAAGTCAATCGGATTTGAGAAATGCTTGATAAAAAGGGCATTTTGAACGATGGAAGGTTCTTCCATAACTTCAATATCACCAAAATTAAGACAGAAGTTTCCATGAGAAAATCACTGAGGTTTTTCCTTACTTTAAGTTTGACTTTTGATACATTAATCATATTCAATGTGTCTAAGGATATGCTCTTGTGTCCGCTAACGTAATTCCGAATTGCAACAAAAACATCCTTTTTCCAATAATCAAGCAGTAGGTTATTGATGGATATCCATCCTCCAAAACCTTGAATAACTTCTGATCTTCCATGTTTAACCTTGTTCCATTTGTCAAATAGAATATGAAAGGGCCCAAAACGCTTTCATTTACCAGGATTCTCAATCGATTTTCCAAATTCCCTTGAGTAAGACGGATTAAGACCTTATTTGCAAATAAAGGGCTGATGCAGATTTTGGTTGTGTTCCTTCAAAGTTTTAACGATATCCTTCTGGTCATTATAAACAAATAAACTGTTGAAATCTTCCACAATAACCACATTTTTTTTGTTAACTCAGAAAGAAGAGCTCTGATTATCCAAATGAAGGAAATTCTGAGGTCTTGAGAATGTTCTCTGTTCTGTCAAACAGAGGCCCGGCAAAACCGCTCTTCTGGCATCAGAACTGGGGAGGCTTTTTCTGCAAAAGATGAACTTTGAATCTGTGAAGGAAGTTGGGCTGGAAGACAATCGCTCAAAAACCATTTCTTATAAACCAAATTTGATAAGATCTTTCCAACAACTGGAGAAAGGACAACCACCCCGCTTTATTTGAAGAAACCCGAATGGTTGAGCATCCACCTGAAGCAGGCTAGAAGTCGCGGCATAAAACCCATCCGTTTTCGGATCTAAACTTTGGAAGCTTCGTTCTCCCATGGTCTAACTCCCCCAATTTCAGAAAGAAGCGATCATCAGGACCCTTGACTAATTCTGCAATCGCATTGAGAAACCAGTTCAAATGGGCTTCTGAGACGACTAGAGAACGCTGAGCTTCCACATCTTCCATGTGAAAGCATTCATTATCCAACCCTACACAAAAATGCAAATGAAGAATTTTACAGCTTGCTACTTCCATTGAAATGTAGATAGACCGGAGAGGACTCCAGAGAAAAAACGTGAGGTGAGGCCGGAGAATAGAAGAGGAGAGGAAGAGACGCCGGACGCCGGAGAAATCGCCGGAAAGGAGTGGAAGTTTAAAAGAGAAGAAGGCGGAAGGAGAGAGACGGGTGGAGAGAGGAGAGAGGAGAGAGGAGAGAGGAGAGAGGAGAGAGCATACGTATTTAGCACAACATATGATTGTTCTTCAACTTTATTATTGTTATTGTTGTAATTATTATTATTATAATTAAAGCTTCAGTATAGTTATGCTTCAGGTCTTTGAGGTGCATGTATAGGAGAGCCTGCTTAACTTGATAATAAGATGAGATTACAAAGGTGTACTTGGTGCTTACATGTTTGGCATGATGAACACCTTACTGCTAAATTATGTTGTCTGAACTGCCATATTAGAGTCAAAAGTAAAATCTTCAACATTAAATGGTTTTGAATCAGCACCCCAGGAAGTAATCCTAGTTTTAATAAATCTATAAACGTGGATTTCTTTGTACATAATTTTAAAAAATCATGTGATTATATCTGAAGTAGTGAACAACCACATGCTACAAAACTTTTCTTCTTTGTGAAGTCGACAATCTCCAATTATCGGATCTTGTGAATTTATATTTGTTTTAGATGTTGCGTGCTACTGACAAGAATGGTTCGGGTCTCTTTTGTTGGTGTTGTTTTGCCTGTTTCATGACATGCTAATTTAAACTTTAAATCGTTTAATCTTTAACATTTCTCTTCTTTCTATAGTTTAATGTTTGTCTACTCAAGTTTATTATTATACTTGTGCCATAAACTTATCACTTGATCTTATCTTTCCTGTATTAAAAGATCCAACTTTTTATTTTTTATGGGAAAATGAAAAATTAATTATTCTGTTTTCAGATTCTGTAACAAAGGAGAAGTCCCAAGGATATCTATTCCGGTCAGTCCTGAAGTGCATACCGTATTTGATCGAAGAAGTTGGAAGAAGTGATAAAATAACTGAGATAATACCTCAGCATGGAATTAGTATCGATCCTGGTGTTCGTGAAGAAGCAGTTCAGGTATTGAACCGGATAGTAAGATATCTTCCTCATCGTCGCTTTGCAGTAATGCGAGGGATGGCTAACTTCATCTTACGGCTTCCGGATGAATTTCCTCTTCTTATACAAACATCACTGGGGCGCTTATTGGAGCTAATGCGATTTTGGAGAGCTTGTTTGATTGAGGATCGTTTGGAAAATGATGTGCATGATGAAAAGCGCACAGTACAAAGAACTGATGGGTTCAAGAAGCCTTCATTTCATCAGTCGGGAGAAGTAGTTGAATTTCGTGCTTCTGAAATAGATGCAGTTGGTTTGATCTTCCTTAGTTCTGTGGATAGTCAAATTAGGCATACAGCATTGGAGTTATTACGCTGTGTACGTGCCTTGCGGAACGACATTCGAGACCTTGCAATGCTTGACCAACCAGATTATACTCTTAAATATGATGCTGAACCAATATTTATCATAGATGTCCTAGAGGAGCATGGGGTATTTTTCTTTCAATGTTTTTTGCACGTCTCTGCTGTTTCTTTTCACTTTACTAACTGAACTGCTAGGATTTGATGATATGTCAAACTTGATTTATGAACTACAGGATGATATTGTTCAAAACTGTTACTGGGATTCTGGGCGCCCGTTTGATTTGAAGCGAGAATCTGATACAATACCTCCAGATGTTACTCTTCAGTCCATAATATTTGAAAGCCCTGATAAGAACAGGTGGGCACGCTGTCTCAGCGAGTTGGTTAAGTACTCTTCTGAGCTGTGCCCAAGTTCTGTTCAGGAAGCAAGGTAAATATCGCCTGTCTCAAAATTGTGCTTTCTTGACAATTATAATTTAAAAAATCGGGCCTAATCTTGTATGAGTTGCTCCCAACATGGAACCCTATTATGTCTCTCTGAGATTTAATGGCCAATGTTGAAAGTTTCTACTCTAGGATGTGCTTTGTAAACAAAATTTTGGTTGGCAGGGTTGAGGTTTTGCAACGTCTTGCTCATGTCACACCGGTTGATTTAGGTGGAAAGGCTCATCCATCTCAAGATTCAGACAACAAATTGGATCAGTGGTTAATGTATGCGATGTTCTTATGTTCGTGCCCGCCAGCTCCCAGAGAAAGTCCTGCCTCGGGAAAAGCCAAAGATCTTTATCATCTTATTTTTCCTTCAATAAAGTCTGGATCAGAATCCCACGTGGTGAGCACATTTTCTAGATAAATTTTCTGCCTCAAATTTCCATCTTCCTTTCCCTTTTTTGGGCCTCTTATGGGTTGTAATTGTTAAAATTGAATTTGTAAGTCGTCTGCTTTTTGATTACCTAACTACATTAAATTTACCTATTGATACTGAAGTTTGTCAGTTTTCCTATTTCAGCATGCAGCCACCATGGCTCTTGGCCACTCGCATTTTGAAGCATGTGAATTAATGTTCAGTGAGCTAGCATCTTTTATTGATGAGGTTTCCATGGAGACAGAGGGAAAGCCAAAATGGAAGGTATTATTCAAGATTTAATCGAGGTGCATTATCCTTTATTAAATGATATTTGTGAAGCAGTGTCAAAATTTGTACCCTGGGAGTGTAGATAATTACAAAAGTACACTGGGAGTGTAGATAAACTATACTTACAAATAGGTTGTCTAATTTGCACCAAGATAATGCAAAAAAGGAAATAGAATCTTCTTAATCAGAAGTAATACTCACTGGAGCCAAATTTTTTTACTCACAAGTATAATCCAAACAATGGAATTGGAACATTGACCCAGTAGAAATATAGTATTTTTCTTTAATGTTTCATTATGGAATTTTCATATGGGACAACAAAAACAAGGAAGTAACTGAGAACAAGAAGGAAGAATTAAAATCCACTAGTCACCAGTTTAGAATATCTAGCAACCGGTTTAGAATATCAAGTAAAGAAGACCACTTTGTTACCTTTGTCATTTTAATTTCTTCTAAAATTTTTCTTTTTCTAACTAGTAGGAGTTCTCTAATAAGTACTTTTTGAGATATCAGTATTTCTCGTATTTCTCATGTTAGTTTATCAACTATGGGCATACTTGTAGTTTAGTCTCTGGCTCTTGTATTATTTGGAGTTCATTGCTTCTTTTGTTGTTTGTTTTTCTTTTTACTTCATGTGAGAGTTTGTATCTTTATTTTTCATTCTTTTTGTATATCGATGAAAAGTTTGTTTCTTGTTTAACCTTCTAAGTTGTAAAGCTCTAAACAATTGTATCTGATACTTCTTGTTCTTCAATTTATTTCCTGGTCATTATTAGTTGTCCAGTTGTGATTTGTGATCTTTTTGTAATTTTACTTTCCCTCGAAAGAAACTATTTTTGTAGATAAAGCTGAATTAGTTGAATGTCATACATGCATGGTTTTTCCCTCATTCATCCACTTGAAATTCCTTTAAGGAGGGCCAAATAAGTTTGTTGCATTTATTATTATGATGAAAGTCAGGCCAATGTTGGGAAGATGTGCATTTATTTTTCCCCAGATTACTTGTTGCTTTCTGTTAAAGTTTCTTCTTATGGTGACTTACTGACTTCCGTACTTACAGAGCCAAAAGCCGCGCCGTGAGGAGCTTCGTACACATATTGCAAGTATATATCGTACTGTTGCAGAGAAAATCTGGCCTGGCATGCTGGCCCGTAAATCAGTTTTTCGTCGGCATTATCTCAAGTTCATTGATGAAACAACCAAACAAATCTTGACAGCACCTTTGGAGAGCTTTCAGGAAATGCAACCTCTTCGTTATTCACTTGCTTCTGTTCTGAGATCCTTAGCCCCAGAATTTGTTGATTCAAGGTCAGAGAAGTTTGACCTTAGAACTAGAAAGCGGTTATTTGATCTTCTACTCTCCTGGTCTGATGATACAGGCGGAACATGGGGCCAGGATGGGGTCAGCGATTATAGACGTGAGGTAGAACGTTACAAATCTTCTCAACATGCTCGGTCGAAAGATTCAGTAGATAAGATATCATTTGATAAAGAACTTAGTGAACAAATTGAAGCAATCCAGTGGGCCTCCATGACTGCTATGGCCTCACTCTTGTATGGACCCTGCTTTGATGATAACGCTAGGAAAATGAGTGGCAGGGTCATTTCTTGGATAAATAGTCTTTTTATTGAACCTGCACCTAGGGCTCCTTTTGGTTACTCACCAGCTGATCCTAGAACTCCATCATACTCCAAGTCCGTCGATGGTGGTCGTGGCACTGCTGGTCGTGATAGGCAAAGAGGGGGTCACAACCGTGTCTCTTTAGCAAAATTGGCTTTGAAGAATCTCCTGATAACAAATTTGGACCTGTTTCCCGCTTGCATTGATCAGGTGAGTATACCTCCTATGACTTATTGTTAAAATTCAACTGAGTTCCTTATAAAAGAAAAAGTTTAAATTGAAAAGAGAGTTTTTGATAGGATATTAGGATGTGTCAGTATTCATACATTTTGTGGATATTTTTGTGCTCTCAAAGGAAAATTTGCATGCGCAAAGGAAAAGGCTAAAACTCCAAGAATGTTTGAAATATAAAGGGTTTTGATTATTGAGTTATAATGTTGAAACAAGAATCATATGGTCAAGTGTAAGGATTATGATTATTGCTTGATTTATTAGAATATTGTAGGAAAAATGACACTTTTGGTCTGAGGTTTGGTTTAACTGTTTAGGTTCTTCCAAACTCAACCATTTTACTCATGAGGTTTGCATTTGGTATCCTTCATCCACTTGGCTACTTTTCTATTTCAGTGCTACTACTCCGATGCTGCCATAGCTGATGGTTACTTCAGTGTTCTGGCAGAAGTATATATGCGGCAAGAGATACCAAAATGTGAAATCCAAAGGCTCTTAAGCTTAATTCTGTACAAAGTTGTGGACCCTAGTAGACAAATTCGTGATGATGCTCTTCAAATGCTTGAAACTCTTTCTGTTCGCGAATGGGCTGAAGATGGCACTGAGGGGTCAGGGAGCTATCGAGCAGCCGTTGTTGGTAACCTTCCTGATTCGTACCAACAATTTCAGTATAAGCTCTCATGTAAACTTGCAAAAGATCATCCTGAATTGAGTCAACTGCTTTGTGAGGAGATAATGCAAAGGCAACTTGATGCAGTTGATATCATAGCTCAACATCAGGTTCTCACGTGCATGGCTCCGTGGATTGAGAACCTTAATTTCTGGAAACTCAAAGACTCGGGTTGGAGTGATAGACTTCTTAAAAGCCTTTACTATGTCACGTGGCGGCACGGGGATCAGTTCCCAGATGAAATTGAAAAGCTCTGGAGCACGATTGCTAGCAAACCAAGGAACATTAGTCCTGTTCTGGATTTCTTAATTACCAAGGGAATTGAAGATTGTGATTCTAATGCATCTGCAGAAATAAGCGGTGCATTTGCCACGTATTTTTCAGTTGCAAAGCGGGTGAGTTTGTACTTAGCACGGATATGTCCTCAGCGTACTATTGATCACCTGGTCTACCAATTGGCCCAACGCATGTTAGAAGAAAGCATTGAGCTTGTTGGTTTGGGTTCCAAGGGAGATTTGGGTGGAAACTTTGTGTTGGAATTCTCTCAGGGGCCTCCAGTGGCCCAAGTTACTTCCGTTGTGGACAGCCAACCGCACATGTCACCACTACTTGTACGTGGATCCCTTGATGGTCCGCTTAGGAATGCTAGTGGGAGCTTAAGCTGGAGAACAGCTGGTGTAACTGGCCGAAGTGTCTCCGGCCCCCTAAGCCCAATGCCTCCTGAGTTGAACGTTGTTCCAGTAAATGCAGCAGGTCGATCTGGCCAGCTACTTCCAGCTTTAGTAAATATGTCTGGCCCTTTAATGGGTGTTAGAAGTTCAACTGGAACCATACGAAGTCGACATGTCTCCAGGGATAGTGGTGACTATCTCATTGATACGCCAAATTCTGGTGAAGATGGGCTTCATTCTGGGGTTGCTGCTCATGGGGTTAGTGCTAAAGAACTACAGTCCGCACTACAGGGTCATCAGCAGCATTCTCTTACACATGCTGACATAGCACTGATCCTTCTTGCTGAAATTGCATATGAGAATGATGAAGATTTCCGTGAGCACTTGCCTCTGTTATTTCATGTCACTTTTGTTTCGATGGATAGTTCAGAAGACATTGTTCTAGAACACTGCCAGCAATTGCTTGTTAATCTACTATATTCACTTGCCGGCCGACACTTGGAACTTTATGAAGTTGAAAACAATGATGGAGAGAACAAGCAACAGGTTGTGAGTCTGATCAAGTATGTTCAATCAAAGCGTGGAAGCATGATGTGGGAGAATGAAGACCCATCTGTCGTGAGAACTGAACTTCCTAGTGCAGCACTTCTTTCTGCACTAGTTCAGAGTATGGTGGATGCGATCTTCTTTCAAGGTGATTTACGTGAGACTTGGGGATCAGAGGCACTAAAATGGGCCATGGAATGTACGTCACGGCACCTTGCTTGTCGCTCACACCAGATATATCGTGCACTGCGGCCAAGCGTTACAAGTGATACCTGTGTATCTCTCCTTCGCTGTCTACATAGATGTCTGGGAAATCCGGTACCCCCTGTGTTAGGTTTCATTATGGAAATCTTGTTGACCTTGCAGGTAATGGTTGAGAACATGGAGCCTGAAAAGGTGATACTCTATCCTCAACTCTTCTGGGGGTGTGTGGCTATGATGCATACAGATTTTGTCCATGTATACTGCCAGGTTCTTGAGCTATTTTCTCGTGTGATTGATCGTTTATCATTCCGGGACAGAACAACTGAAAATGTACTCCTTTCAAGCATGCCTCGGGATGAACTTGATACTAATAACGACATTGGAGACTTCCAACGAATTGAATCTAGAATGGGCTATGAGCTGCCTCCATCTACTGGGAATCTTCCAACATTTGAAGGGGTGCAGCCTCTTGTACTTAAAGGGCTTATGTCCACAGTTAGTCATGGCGTCTCAATAGAGGTTCTTTCACGAATTACAGTGCACTCCTGTGATTCCATTTTTGGGGATGCAGAAACAAGACTTTTGATGCACATCACTGGCTTACTCCCATGGCTCTGCTTGCAACTCAGTAAGGATCCCCTGACAGGACCAGCTTCACCACTCCAGCAGCAGCATCAAAAAGCATGCTCAGTTGCATCAAATATTTCTATATGGTGTCGTGCAAAATCATTGGACGAATTAGCTACTGTTTTCATGGCATACTCTCGAGGTGAGATCAAAAGTATTGAGATCCTTCTTGCTTGTGTCTCCCCTCTACTTTGCAATGAGTGGTTTCCAAAGCACTCTGCACTGGCTTTTGGTCACTTGTTGCGCTTGCTGGAGAAAGGACCGGTCGAATACCAGCGTGTAATACTGCTGATGCTGAAGGCATTGCTCCAGCATACTCCTGTAGATGCTTCACAAAGTCCGCATATGTATGCAATTGTCTCGCAGTTGGTTGAGAGTACATTGTGCTGGGAGGCATTGAGTGTATTAGAAGCACTTTTACAGAGTTGTAGTTCAATGACAGGTCCTCACCCACACGAACCAGGGTCCTTTGAAAATGGACATGGTGGAGCTGAGGAAAAGGTGCTAGCTCCTCAGACATCGTTCAAAGCTCGCAGTGGACCCTTACAATACGGCATCGTGTCAACATCCGCACCAGGTTCTATTCTTGTGTCGGGGGTTTCAAATGAATCAGGATCTTCTCCAAGAGAGGTAGCTCTGCAAAACACACGACTTATTCTTGGGCGGGTTCTCGATAGCTGCATACTGGGAAAGAGGAGAGAATATAGAAGGTTGGTTCCTTTTGTCACAAGTATTGGGAATCCTTAACTCCACGTCTCTGTAAGTAACTTCTTTTATGTAGAGGCAATGTATGTATATATACACGTCAAGAAGTAGTTTTGTAGCTAGAGTTGAATTATATTATGTAGTTCTAGCAAGCTGAGATCCTTTCCATCTATTTAAGCTTTGTAAATGTACGTGTATCTTCTTGCTTACAATGTTAATTTTTTCCTATTTTCCCTTTAAAGCTTTTTGGTGAATCACAATTGAATGTGTTTATAATGTAATGTAATTCGAAATTCATGTTTGGATCAAACGTTTTAGATTTGATTTGTAATACTGAACTCATTATATTTTGACAATTTTTAATCGAACTCTCTTTTTCTCTGTTTTCACATTTCAAGATTTCATTTCAGTTTTACCCTCAGTTTTCACGTGTTCCAACCGTTTTTATATTTTTAATTATCTTATTACAATCTAGCTCTCCACACCATCCCCTAAAGAGTTAGTTTTACTTCAAAGATAAATTCAAACTTTTTAATTGTAGAAACTATGATGTGACTAGAACTTGACAACATAAAGTGCGCAAATGTAGAAATTGGGTGAGGAGAGGGGTATATCCAATATTTTTAAACACCACACCACACGACTAACAAAAGCTTCCTCCATAAAGCTGTGTGCAAGAAACTTCAAGGGTTGAGAAAAAACTAAACTTTATTGGTTTTTTTAGTCAACTTGCTTTTCCATTTGATCATTGTAAGACGATGTTAAACTAAGACAATTTTGCAATAAAATTCAAGAGTTGAATATGTTTTAATTATCTTTATCCGGATTCAGGAGAATAATTTTTTTTGTTAAAAATTCTAATCATATTCATAATCAAAATAGATTTGTTGGTTACATATAGTAAGTAAAGGTTCCAATTAATATTTGATACATTTTATTACTTAATAATAAGCAATTGAAAGTTTATAAATTAATCAATGCACTTTTTAGTAGCCATTCAAGTAAGTTGAAAAAGATGAAATCTCTTCACGTTTGAAACTCTTAAATTTCTCTTTAACATTTTAAATTCTAAAAAAAAAAAAGAATAGAACATCTTTATCTTCTATTCCTATAAATAGTTTCACATTATTCGTAAGGAGTTTCATTGCTTAAACAAAGAAGAATTGTAACAATTGGTTTTGATTCAAGGTACATCTCAATCTTATATTCAATTTTTTTTTAAAAAATATTTATGTATCAACTTGAAAGTCGTGTTAAGAAAATGTCGTTGTAATTTTTTTGGTGTGTTTGTTAGTCTCCTGACATGATTTTGTTGTATAAAAAGTTTTTTTTTATTGTTGAATGAAATTATTGCCAAACATGCACTTTAATATTACTTTTATAGTGAATTTATATCTTATCTTACTGCCTTAAGGCGTGTCTAACATGGAGAATCATTTTTTGATCATCTTGTTCGGATGAAAATTCTCTAATTTCAATTACGACCCTTACTTCATTCTTGCCTATTTAACATCTTTTATTTTATTGATTAAGAAGTTTTAGAATTGATATATGTTATGTTTCTTAAAACATCACAGTACTTAGTATGCAAATATATGATATAACATAATTACACATTTGATTTCCTAAAACGAAATTAGTTAACCTAAATATTTACGATCTTACAAGAAAAATAAAAGAGTAGAAAGCACTTAATTATTAATTATATCGATTGAAACTCAACAACATTCAAATAATTACATTGTAAACCAATGAGTTTGCATTCCATCAATTATAACTCAACAAACACCTTGTATGGCAATGTTAAACTCCGACAATTTCACTAACATGAATATTATAAGCCAATTCAATTGAGTATAAAACACAAAGACGAATATATGAATAGAAAAATGTTATTAGAGGATCTATAAAATTTGGTAAATCTATAAATAGAGATGTTGTGCAAGTATGTATGAAAATTCGACTGCAAATCGTGCTGTCCAAGAGTTTTCAAAAATTCATATAGAAGTTTTTTTTCTTTTAAATGAAAGCATGAATGAATGAATTTCCACTGATTAATGCTAAATTGACGAAACACAAATGATTAATGATATTAATTAAACTACTTAGATTAAAATGAAAGTTAATATTATAAAGCACATGGTTTAAGGTTTTACTCTCTCTTTATACATCAAATTTGAATACAAATTAGTATTATTATTGTTTATTATTTAAGAAAAGAAAAGAAAAAGAAATAAAAAATGTAAATTTTTTTATGAAAACGTGACTTCGTCAAAATCCCCAAAAATTTCCCCAAAAATTTCAATGGCTCTTTTCTTCTCCATTTCTAAACTTCATCTTCAACCTAACACCAACATGCCTCTTCCCGATCAAACCCACACCAATTCACCGTCGCCGGTGCCGTCAATCCCTTCTCTACGCCGTGAAGATCCCCCAAACCCCATGGATTTCAACCCTTTTGCCACCGTCCCCTCAATCGTCACATCTGCTGCTGCCGACGTTTCTCTCCCTTTCGAGACCGATTGGTTTTCCGACTCGGATTCCGAATCCGACCGTGATGTTAGTTGTTTTGTCACTGATCTTTTCGACAATCGTAGCTTCACCGATCCTTTACACGATCACGATCACGATCACGATGGAGCTTTGTTTTCTGTGCTAGACCCATTTACGCATTCTGTTAACGACTTGGGCGTTTCGGGATTTGAAGGTAGCGGTGAGATTGGATCTAATTATGTTGAGGAGCTGTGGTCGACGTTCGGTGTTGAATCTGATACACGGGTTTCGGAGGTGGATGTAAGCATGCAAATTGCGGACTCTATTAATACTGGCCTTCGTGTTGTTGATGTGGATTCGGATTCGGATTCTGATGCTGGGATGATTGGTGCTTTGCAACTTGTGACAGGGGACGATGCCGAGAATGATGGTAATTGGGTTGAAAGTTCGAATCCTGTCTCGGATACCTTCAACTTTTGTTTTCAGGGTCAGAGGATTTCGTACGAGGATTTTGAATGGGAGGAGGTTGAGGAGCGAGTGGATGAAAGGGACATTTCGGGCGTAGTGGTTGATAGAGCTGAAGAATTGTCTCTTGCATCGGGTTTTTCTAATGAAGAAGAACCTGGAGAAGAGGTGGGTCGATGGGAAATTCTATTTGTAATGAACGATATCGGAAGGAATAATGATGCTGAGGCGTATATAGCCGATCAAGATGATTACATGTATGCAGCAGAATACGATACCCTTTTTGGGCAATTCGTTGAAAATGATAATGCTTTGAAGGGTAGTCCTCCAGCCGCTAAAAGTGCTGTGGAGAATCTTCCTCTGGTTGAGTTAAAAACAGAGAATACCCTGGCAGAGGAAGTCGTTGTTTGTGCTGTTTGTAAGGATAAATTTTCGATGGAAGAGAAGGTGAGGAAGCTTCCCTGTGGTCACTATTACCATGATGATTGCATTCTTCCATGGCTGAATATTCGAAACACATGCCCTGTTTGCCGGCATGAGTTGCCAACAGATGATCCAGATTATGAGCGTAGGCAGAGTCAGAGGGCGACTGGCGGCCTGCAATCGGATTTGCAGGTCAGGTACAATTTTGAACTTATAGCTTAATACTAGTGCAATATGTGAAATGCAACCTGTGAATAGGGTCACTCTTAGATGAAGAAAGCTTCTTACGATTTTGCATTTGTAAAGGTTTTGTGGTAAGTATTTCTTTTAAAAATTCTCTGCGTGGAATGGAACTACTAGCATTGCTGTTGATACGCTCAAATTATCCTCAAAAGGTAACCATTGTGATTCAATGCTTTGTAAGTTTTAGTCATTAATAGTAGGGGGAAATTATATATCTCTTACCCCCCCCTTTCTTTTTTTTGAAAGATCATCTCTTACCTTGTTGGGTTCAATTTAGGAATTATAATGATTCAGACACAAGACATACTAAGTGCTGGCCTTTGAAATTGTTTACCTGTGAATGTATATTTTTATATGTTTGAGTATCTGTTGGTAAACTTGTTAAATTAGGAACCACCTTTCGTAAACTTTAGTGTGGCGCAATTGCTTGATTTTGGGTCAAAATAATTCTGTGTTGAAGTTAGTTTAATAGGACATGGGGAAGATGATGCTTCTGTCATCGGGTTTTGGTTATTAATAATTACATCCGGTTATTGGATATAGAAATCTTAATAGACGTGATTTGGCCCTTTGCGTGTGCTTCGGAGTGTATCTTTCCCCTAGTATATTAAAAGTAATCTTTTTTTCATTGTGCTTGGCTACGCATGAAAAATTGTTTTATGGTTGAAGAAACATTTAGTTGAATTTTTTTTTGTTTTTCCCCCTAAAACGTTAGTGTGAAAGTGTTCTAATTTAAAATACTTCGAAGTCACTTTTAATCATTCATGATCTCGGTCCAAAATTGGGATTATATCAAATGAAGTTTTTGTTTTTGTGAAAAAAATTATCTCGAGAAATGGCATCTCTTTTAATGATTGCTAAAGTGGTGTGGTGTGGATCATACATTTTTATAAAATTATTCTTTGTTGTCTTGACGTTTTTAGAAACAGGTTTCTTTATCAAACAATCTTTCAAAGTTACAGACTTCTAAATTCTGGTGTTAGCTATTGTTGCATTGCATTTACCCCTGTGTTATCTTATTGTTCTTTAAAATCTCTCAGAAATTGTTTTATGAATTATTATTATGGTATTAATTTCGACATCGTTTGCTTTTATGCCTTATCAGATCATCCATTGATTAATCGATTTAGCTGTTCAACCATGGGTTGACCTATCGGTAAATAAATAGCACAAGTTCGATAAATGGCTAAATTCATGGTGGACACTTATCTAGGATTCAATGTACAAATTTTTTTGACACCTAAATGTGGTATGGTTAGATAGGTTGTCTCATAAGATTAACTCATTGATATTAAAAATAATAATAATAACAAAAAGGAGAGATTGATATAGCTGTTCAAAAAAGCATGTGTTCCTTTCCTCGTCCATATGATGTTTGTCGCTGCTAGAACACTATATAGACTGACATTTTAAGTGGAGTTGTGCCTGCATTTCATTCATGGTCTATATAATGTTTGGTGCAGCTAGAACAAAATATAGACCATGGCATTATTAAACAGAGGGTGGGTCGTGTCTGCATTTCATTTATGTTCTTATGATGTTTGCTGCTACTAACAACATGATATATATTACGACATTATTAAATTGAAGGTGTGCTGTGCCTGCATTTCTTTCAATGATTTATATGATGTTTGTTGCTGCTAGAATACGATATAAACTATGTCATTAAACAGAGGGTGAGTTATATGGTCGAGGACCATTACTTGCCAGTTACCATTTTTTTTATCCAGATTCCCCTTGCTCCCAAGTTTAGATTCAATGATCGATTTTGTTGTGGAACTCATTCTTCTGAATTGGAAATTGAATTTGATCGCATTTATCTTTTTTATGTTCATCATTTCACGTCTTGGTGTATTACTGGGATTTTTGTCTATAAAAGTTGGATTGGAGTATTCTTTTTCAGGTTATCGATAGTGAACATATGAGAAGTTAGGTATTTATTATATCTGTGTTGGTTATGGAGTTGTTTGCTGTTTTGCTTTGTAGTTTGGTTATGTTCAAATCAGATTCTTGTTTTTGATGGGTTAAGCACTTCTTGAACTGCTGAGGAAACATTCATTTTCGCATATATAATTTGAAATTTGAAAACCTTAAATTTAATGAAATGCATAAATATTTGTAAATAAGTTGAACACTTTTTTCTAAAAAGTATAGTTTTTAGATGTGTTTGGTGGCTAATTTGGAAATTGGTATTTGGTACTTGATTTGAAAATTGGATTTAGTTTAGAACACTCAAATATTCTAAATTTGCTTGATATTATATTTTAAATATAATTCATAAAGTGGAATTGGTATGAATAGAAAAAAAAAAACTATTAAATAGAATTAAATAGACTATATAGTTTAATATGTCTTTTAGCATATACGTTAATTATTTTGCTACTTTCGAAAATGCCTTAAAACTATGACATACTATATTTCTAAATGTTTTTCTCTTTATTTAATATAATATGTATTTTAAATTCTAAAATTTAAAGCTTGGTACACTTAAAAATGTCAAATATACTTTACCATTATTGTAAACTTTACTGTATCCAAGTAAGGCATAATACAAGGTATAAAATATGATAGGATCTAAATGGATGTCATTTTTAAATATAGTAAAATAGATTAAAATATTTATAAAATGTAGTTAAATTTCAAAAATTTATTAATAATAGATCTAAAATTTTGCTGTTAGTAAGAAAAATTAACATTTGTTTACAATAATATTGCATTTAATTAGAAGTAATGATACGAAAATCATTATTTTAACATTGAGTTCTTTTTTCTATAATATTTTAAAGTCTTCATCGTTTTCATAAAAGACAAAATGTTTGGAATATATTAATTTAATTAGGTTTGGCAGAATGAGAAGGTTTCAGATAATTATAATTTATAATATTAATATTAATACTATATATATATATATATATATATGAAAAGAGATATTTGTTATGATATAAATGAAAGCTCAATTATATACTTACATATATTCTATGACTAAATGTTAAGACAAACATTTAATCACTGTTTTTTCCTTGTCTTCTTTTAATAATTGTTTAGAAAGACTAGGATTAATCATCTATGAATCGAAGTTGGTTTTTCAATCAAACTGACTACGGTCAATTTAGTAAATATTCAAACTGATCTTGATTGTCGATGAAAAAATATTAGCGGTCAGTTATCTTTGGAATAGTTTTTAAATTTCTCGATTTAGAACTTTTCCAAACTGACATCGATTGACAAACTTCGGTTTGGTTTAGTTTGATTTGTCAGTCTATCGTGTTCACTCCTAGTTTAAATCATATATAAAAAGTTGTTCAAAAGATCTAAATCACCAATTTAATAAAAAAAAAAACTTAAACTTAAGCTGATATTTAATTGGGAGGAAATAACGAAGTAGAGGCTTGAACTAAGGAGATCATCAAACAACTTGCTCTAATCGCATCTTAAATCACTACAAGAAAAATAATTTTTTTAAAAATCAATTAAATGTATTAGCAACACGGTAAGGGGCGTTGTTGTAAACGTTTACATTATCACATAGTAAGAAGTTTTAGTAACTGATTCACCACACACCGCTAACACACAACTTTCACCAATGCTCATATGTTTCTTAAAGTGTACTTTTAGCATCGCAATTTGTTTTTCATTACAACCGTCTATTAATTGCAATTTTGGTTTTAAAGTATTTTTAGTAATGTAAAAAAGTTACTGCTAAGTATTAGATCATTTTAGGTCCTTGTAAGTATCTTTTGAGACATTTGATAAATGCCAGTAAATGCATAGATACGTAAACATGCACAAAGAAAATGAAACTATTTCACAAACACGCTTGCGTACGTTGGAAATAAGATAATGTTGACAAGCCAACTCTTTAAGGTAAATTTTTTTAGTAGATTTAGGTAGCTAGCTTTCAATATATATTTTGCATTTCTTTTTAGCTTCTTACCTATTGATTTTTGTCTCACTAGAGGATCGTGTAAAGGGTTATGCAATGATTACCAATAAAGACTTCACATTTTTACTTGTACCTTTAGGAAAAATTGACTTTTTTTTGTATGTTAGAATCAAACCTCTGACTCAATCGTCGATAATACAATGTTTCTTGTCAATTAAACTATACTCATGTTGATAAAAACAATTGAACTCTTTTGTTGAAATGTGTTTTCTTTTCGATCGCTTACTCCCAACTTTAATTTGATGATAAATCCACGTACAACTTAGAAAGAAATGCTTTCAAATCAAATAAGTCCATAGTTATATATCAGGGAGTAAACTAAAACATCCTTAATTCTTGAGTTCGATTATGAAATATATAAACCAAATGAAAGCTAAACCAACAAGTTATGACCAAAAACGAAAAAGGAATAATCTAACATGATTAAGAGTTACTAAACCATTATTTCCTACAAATTCCAAATGTATTAAAATCAATGCAAATGTTTGTAGACTCAAAATTTAGATTATTCTTAAAGTTTAAATTAATGAAATAATTTCTTAATAATCCAAGGAAAATAAAATATATAAATAGGGGAAGAAAGATGATAAGAAGTGGTTAGCTATCAAGTCAAAAGTTGCCAAAATAATGCTATTGTGGTTATAATCATCAAAATTTGATAGTGGATTAAGAATTTAATTAATCCAAATTTTGATGAACAAAAGAAATGTTTAAGTGATTGTCTTAATCCAAATTAAAAATGCACTACCACTCCCTTAAATGCACTTCTTACCACATTCATTCATTCATTGCACGTTCAAATATTGGAAATTTAATCACATAAAAGTTCATAACTTATTTGATGTTTACACAATTATGAGTTAATTTATTAGTGTGTATATTGAAGTGAATAAAAAAGATTTAATAGGTTCATTTTTATTAGGACGAGTAGAGAGAAAACCCTATACAAAGAACTACAAAGAAAGTATCGATTAATTATCATCGAAAGGCTACATTTAGATAAGAGTTTTGAGTGATTTATAGCATGATATATATATCTACGAAGATCTACTGATTAATTAATTGCTTTCTTTCTAATGAACTCATAATAAGATGCATGAATAACACACTTTCGTCGATTTTTTTCCCTTTTCACTTAAAGGTCCAATTCCATCAAATATTTTTGACGGCCGATCATCCACTTTCTTAAGAAAGTACATAATTACCATTGACTCGTTAGATATTAAAATTCGTCGCTTTGCCAAAAAAAAAAAAAAATAATGAATGAAAACGTGATCTATAGATTCTTCATTTTCAAAAACTAAAATATCGTACAATAATTTGAGCCAACACAAACATGAAAGTAAGGGAAGAAACTTAAATTTAAAACTTATGTAACATAAAAAAACAAAGAATTAAGAGGATGCATTATTTGAATCTCCATTCACCATGTTCAATAATTGAACAACAAATTATATTCTCTCAAATTTATTTTCTTTGAAAAGGTATATAAGAAAAGGAAATGAATAAAATGGGGATGCAAAGCAAAATAAATAACAAAAGAGGGTTTGTGAAAAGGAAAAAAAGGAAACTTGGGCATTTGTATGAAGAACACTATTGGATGAATATGAAGAAATAGAAAGGCAATAAAAATAAAAGCATCTAAAATAGGACTAACACTATAAAGATGTTTTGGGCATTTTCTTCTCTCTCTCTCTCTCTCTATATTATCTAAATTAATCACCAAATAATACAAACCAACAAAGCTCCAATAATGTACATTTTGGACTCTATCCTATACTTTATAGGACACCCATCACAAAAAGAGAGAGAGAGAACATCACCAAATGCCATTCAACAAATACATATATTGAGGTTGCTTTAATGGGCTACATTGAAAAGTTGCCCATTTTCATATATATTGTTTTTTCTTTCTTCAATCTCTCGATGTAATTCTTTTCGGATCAAAATTCATTGTACTGACAATTTTTGTAGTGAGTCGTTTGAGACACTGAATTGAGTTTTGAAATTTGAAGATGATGTATTGAGATTAGAAAGTTTGTGTTTAAAGTGTAAAGTTGGAAGGAAGTTCCGAGATAAATGTACGAATTAGAGAAAGACGAAAGTATGAAGTTTCTCAATGATTGTGCAAAGTTTAACCATTTTTAATTGGTGGATCAAAAGCATATCGTATGTCTAATTTTAGTCTATACACTTTTAATAAATCTTAAATGACAATATTTTTGATATAAAGAATCACAAACTATAAATACAATCGAAATTTTATCGTAAAAATGCTAATAAAAAAAAAACTAAATTTAAGATTCATTGAAATGGAACAAAATTGTAAAGTACGGAGATAAAAACGTACGTCTTTTAAAAAAGAAAACATGAATGGACAAGTTGAGCAATAGGAAGGGTAGGAGGTAGGGGGTGGTGGCACTAAGCCATGCGCACTTTGCCCCCACAAGTTTTCATCTATCATCACCTTCTCTCTTGTCTTAATCTCTCTATTTTTGTTTGCCTTTTTTCTTTTCTTTGCTTCCTCCATCATCCTTCTTAACATAATCTTTTTTCCCCATCAATTTTTTTTTTCACTTTTGTATATAATGGATTAGTCCAATTAGTCCAAGTACCCTTTTAACATATATATTATTCTATACGATTTTGATTCACAAAGCTTCAAAGTAGAGAGAAAAGGAGAAAGAAAAGATTGGTTAATCAAGTTCGTGTACATTTGTGTATTGCTTTTAGTGAAATAAAAAGTCTCTAATTCGGTTAAATCATTTAGTTAGGTATAATGGTAACATATATGTCAAAAGGTGTATGGTTCACCAAAATATTGGTATAACTCTAAATTATGAAGTTAGAAGTTTATTTGATACGTTTGATCAACTTTATCTCAAGCTACTAGTTTGATTATATTATTAAAAGACTCTTATAGGCAATCTAATCTCATGCATACCATTTTTCTTAATAATAATATTTTTCTATTGGGTGTTGTCTACTTGCACAAAAAATAAAGGCAGCGCATACTGCACTCGACTCTTTTTTCCCTATATTTATAACCTATTCCTTTTAGGGTAATCCAAAATCTACAAAATCAAGCTTATTGACACCTTAAGCCATAGATCTAATGAAACACTGTCAAATTTGAGAAGTGCTTCTAATTGACAAAAACGACTTCATGGTAATAGTGAACTATTCTCTAGCTTCACTTTAAAGTTGTACAAAAGTCCATGAATTCACCACTCTAAAGAATCATATAGTATATAAATATCCATAAGGTGATGTACACTACAAGTACGATTGCAAAAATGACAGAACAAACTATGAAGTTTCTGATACAATTGGACAGGAAAACATACTGATATCTGTACTTTCTACTCAAATCTCAAACAAACTTTAAGATGACTGAAGGAGAGAAAAAGAGACAAAGAGAGAGAGAGAGATGGTCAAAATCTTTCTAATGACAATGTTGACTAAGCTGTCCACTCAATCAGACAAGAGCCTCAAGTGTGGGGAAGCAGCAATTTTTTTTACTTTTGTTTTTCAAGTTGCTCTTTTCTTCTCCAGTAAAGATTATGGTATTACATGAATCAAAGAAAAGCTCTTTATTGAGTGGAAGACTAACTTTCAAAGCAAGTACACAATTACTTGCAAGTGTGGCTATTTCTCTCCACCAATCAGACAAGATTTTTCACTCTGAAAGTAACTTTTTACCTTGTTTGAGTTGAGTGTGGTTAGGACCTCAGCTACTCTCTACGTCTTTTAGCAGCTAGCTAGCAAATTGTGAGCTCAGATTTGACCAGATTTTAAAAATAACATGCTTGATTGAAGCAATCTTATACGGTTGGCTAATACTTTTTCCTAAGCTTAACATTGAAAAACTCCGGCATCTACTGTCCCTCGCTCAGATCACATAAACTTCACAATGATTGAAGTAACAAGACTAAGAAATGATGAACTAAGGTAAAGTTTATGAGTTTATCTTATTTCCCCAAAATCATCTATTCAACAATATAATCGTGAAAAAAAATGCTTTATACAAAGGAGTGTTGGGTGTCAACAACTTTTATGTGACATCGACTAGGACTCTTATTGTTATGAAATCGACAAATAAAGAAAATAAAAAACGTAAGACATAAAGCAATAAATAATTGACACACATATATATGTAGTTCACTAACAGTGCATTATTAAAGAGAAAATTTAGAATACAGAAAAAAGAAGCCTTTAGTTTATAAACACACTTCTCTAAACCCTAAGATAAAAAACATAAATGGACAAATGCATAAATAATGTGAATTGCGAGCCCCTTGCACTTGATTGTTGGGAGTGCTAGATAATAGATTCAAGATATTCGAACACTTAAGATGTGAGATGACATTGAAGTTTTCTACTGCGTCTAGAATGTAGATCTCCATCAACTATGGGAATTCGTATATCATGTTAATTTTCCTAAATATTTAGATACGATATTTCAATGTCTACTACTTTCATGCAATCAGAGAGTATGATTGTATAGTTTCTCTATGTATAAAGAAACTAAAGATCTTAATTATAGAAAAGTGCCTTCTTTCACCTCAACTTTTAAATTTTGTCCTCATGTTGAGGTCACAATTGTCTTCATTGTGCTAAACAAATATATATAGGGACTTGGTAAGAAAGTAGTGGTTAGAAAATATAGACCTTTTTTCTAATTGTTTAAAGAGAAATATGAGACAAGATGAGGCCACCAATAAAAGATTTGAGTACTCTGTTACTCTCAGCAGTGTTTTTAAATGTAGTCCATTTCAAGTGATGCAATAAATAAGCCAGGACTTATCTATCTTTACAAAACTTAATTTATAACTTTACAAAAATATAATATAATATGATAGTGCCTTGAAAAAAAATTGAAGTTTTTTCAGCTACTTCTGCCTTTGTAGTGATATCCTCCCTCTTTTTCTTTCTCCTTTTGTATCTTTTTGTGGGAAGGTGGGAGAAGGTTGAGTATGCATTTAAAATTGTAGCCATTATCTTTAATTATTGCTCTGAAATTCTAGGATAAGTGTAAATGATTGGATCAAATTGCACTAATATAACCAAAATTAACCTGAAGGGAGAAAAAGTATCAGCCAAGAGATTTGCATCAGGTACAATTTGTATTCTTACAGTCTTATCCCAAAACTCAAGAATTGATGAAAGAAAAAGTTAAAATGGTAGACGTAGAATTATACTAAGATAATTGGTATCCGTACGTATACAATTCAGACACCAAGAAGAAAGAGACGTGCCTGTAATATAACCTCCATTTCGTGTTATGATTGGTTCAATCTCATAGCACTCATGGGAGGTTGATCATAGTTTCTCTATCAGGTTCTTGGCCAGATTCCATGTTTCTATTTGGGTTTTGGTATCAAAGACCTTTGTAATTATCCTTTAGGTAGTATCTTACTTAGTTGGAAACCCTCTCTTTAAAGAGAACTTACAAACTTGTTTTCTGTTGTCCTTGTATTCTTTTTTTTTTTCTCAATAAAAGCAGTTGTTTCTATCAAATTTAAAAGAAGAAAAAAAAAGATTCCGGGTCAAGTTATTGGAGCTGATTATTTTAAAATGAAATTAAAATATTGAACACTATTGGGTATTGTAGTTTCTTTTTGAGCTCTACCCTATGAAAGTTGATGAATAGGGGTGTGAAAGAAGGCTTTGCTTGCCTTGTCCATCTTCTTTTTGCTTACATCACTAGATTGAATTGTCTAGTAGAGATACTTTTCTAATCATTCTACCATAACAATAATTATACCTCCCACAATATGTATGCCCTCTCTGATGTAATCAAGATATGATGTGAAAAATTATTCAGAAACATAATCAACTCTAATGTGTGAGTATATATGTGTGAATCATGCTTATATCACAAACACATACTAATAGACATGAAGTAGTCGAAGCAAGAAGGAAGGTACAAGATATAGTATAGTACCTGGTCGATCTCATGACATGAAAGCAAAGCAGCTGTGCCATAACAGGACATGGACAAGATCTGCATGATATTCAAGTGATTCAACCTCTGAAAAGCTTTCTCAAAATCACTCCATGATCCCAAGAGTGGGCCAATGAAACCTTTTACTTGCTATAAAGCACCTTCACCACCAAACTTCCCTTTCTCCCTAAACACTGTCTTCTTCTCTTCCAAGATCCAGTAAAGCTTTCAACAAGACCTTGAAAATGCAGCCTGGTGAAGTCACAAGTCTCCAATATCTCATCCCCTCCAATTTATCTCCGTACGCTACTCACTTTCCCATGGCACAGAACAACTTACCTACAATGCAACTTAATGAATTCTCTGATCCTTTATATAATTTCCAAGGTCCTTCTCAAGTTCATGATTTTAGACAGCCATGTTTGAGTAGCAATTCAACTTCTGATGAAGCAGATGAGCAACAGCAAAGCCTTATCAATGAGAGGAAGCAGAGAAGGATGATATCAAATAGAGAGTCTGCACGACGGTCACGTATGCGAAAACAGAAACATTTGGATGAGCTATGGTCTCAAGTGCTTTGGCTAAGGAATGAGAACCATCAGCTTATTGATAAGCTGAATCAAGTCTCAGACTGTCATGACAAGGTTGTTCAAGAAAATGTTCAACTCAAAGAGCAGACTTCAGAACTTCGTCGAATGCTTACAGAACTACAGGTCAATGATCATTACCCCAACTTCAGAGAACTTGAAAAAATCCCCCCTAACTCACCATCCGAGAGCTGAGTCTGCACCAACCAGTCATGACAAGTTATATAGATAAAGCCAGGGTGAGGAGGAAATTTTTTCCAGTCCCTTTCTCCAGTTATGGTTCTTCCAACTTCAGTCTTTTCCTCCGTTCAGTCTGTAGCTTCATGCACGTAAAGAAGAACTGCAATAACTTCTGTTTGAGCATCTTAGTTGATTAATGTATAATTATGATTTTTATTTTTGGCATCCAAAGACACCTTGGAGCTTCTGAACTTGATCCATATAGAAACACAGCGAGAGATCCATCCTAATCCTATTTCAAATATAGTTCTATAAACTAATGACAAACAATTTACTATCTATACAACAAAAACAGGACAGCAAATTAAGGGCAATGGTCCTTTGTCTATCCACAATTTGGTATTTCATTTGAGTGTGTTTTAATGAAACTAAGAGCCTTTGGGAGGATTATCAGGATAGTTTCCGTCCATTTGGCTTCCTCTTGAAACGAATTTTCTGAAGCTTTTTGCAGCTATCTCATCTGTTTGTTTAGCTGACTGCATATTGTTTTTGTAGATTCTTTGAGATTTTTTTTTCAGCTGCCCCTTCCTTTTGTACATTTTACCTTTTCCAATGAAATTGCTTAAAAATTTCAAGTGTTTAAGAAGAAACCAGGACGGGAAGTTTTTTCTTAAAAATAACTACGATGACGATGTTTTCATATTGTGCAGTGAAGATAGTAGTAGTCGTTCCTGATGTTGAATGTACTGAACAGGGAAAGCAACGAGCAGCATGGATTGGATTTCTTATAAGTGGTGGTGGATGGAACTGGTTATAACCTTTAAAAATTAGGAACCGCTTGGATTGATTTCTAACACTTTTTCGCACTTAGAAATACTCATTTAAGTACTTAGAAAGACAATCTATACACACTCTAAACGAACAAAAAGATATCCAATGAAATTTTGAGCACTACTGACAGCTTTTTGAGAGCCTTCGTGTTTGTGAATAGACCAGAGCAATATGTCAAAAACTTTTACATAGGACCCAGAGTAGTCTTCTGTTGACCGTTGACTACCTCTCTTTTTCTTTTAAATCCTTTTATAAAACAGAACCTTTTCACCTTTTGTTTCTTTAACACATTCTTTAGCACCTTCTGCCAATTTCCAAAAATATAAACCAATGCTGAATTCTGATATTGTACAACTACTAATCCTCAGGATTCAGATGCTATAGGACCATACAGATCCAATAAGAACTGACAAAATCAAAGGAAAACCAGCCACTTCTAGTTGTACTCCAAAGATTTGAGCACAAGAAAATTAAGAAGATAAATCCATTGCCTTCCCAAAGTAGATTTTTTCCCCATAATCTTTTCTACACTTCCATAATTTTTTGATGAAGGCTCCTATAGCAGAGATTATCTTGCCTCTGGTTCCCTCTTTCTCACAATTCTTCCATTAACTACCTTAAGAGCAAGGGGAAAGTAAAATGTTATATCATCATACTCATATCACCCTATTACATCCAACATAATCTATTTTTACTCCAACACACTGCCACTATGAAGTGATCCTCTAGTTCATTTTTACATAATACTATCACAAACTGTGTAGGAAATGCTCGAGCTTTTCTTAATTTATTCACTCTGATACATTACCTCCTCATCTAAATTACTAATCAAGGTCTACAACTACACAAAATTATGAAATGTTATGTACACAATTTGATTGGTCAAAGAGTCATTCACACTTGACATACACAAGGAGGAGTGAATTTGCAGAAAATACTATTTTCTGTTGTTTGGGGAGTGAGAACTCCTTTGTTAAATTGAATGAGCTTTTATCATTATTTCAGTCAATTTTTGGCCTAAAATTTAATAGGAAAAAACGCTTCAAGAACTGAAAGGTCTAAATGATCAAATCTTCAAGGTGTTCAACAGTACTCCCTCTAAGTTGAATGTTTGGGCTCCAAAGAGTAGAGCTTTCTGGACTCTAATTTTGGAAAAGGTCCAAAAGCATCTATCATATTGGAAAAGAAATTTTTTCTCCAAGGGAAAACAACTTGATGCTGAGTGGAATTCTGATGTACTTCCTTTCTTTGTTTAAAATCTCCAGCTCAATGAGCAAAATGTTAGAGAAAAACAAGTTAGACTTTTTCATGGAAAGGGTTGACGAGGGAGGCCTCGCACTTGGTTAATTGGGATACAATTTTTAAGTTTATGAACCTTGGGGGATAGGTATCAATAATTTGAGATTGAGTGATTCGTCATCAGTAAGTAGTTGTGTTGCTTCTTTATGAAGCCAAACACATTGTGGAATAAGATCATTGTGAGTAAATCCAGTCCTCACCTTGTTAAATGGGTTTCAAGTTTCAAGTTTCAAGTTATGGTCTTTAGGACTGCTTCAACAAACCCCTGGTATTACTATTATTGCAAGTTTTCTTTCCTTCTCTTAGTTTGTGAAATGTTCCGTTGGGACATGTCATACACATCTTTTGGAGAAAGAATGATTACTTCCTCCCTATTTCCTGTTTGATCCACATTGTACAGGAGTTGATAGACTTCTTGCTTGCCATCAGGTTCAAATCTAGGAGCTCTAAGACCAATTTGGTGTAACCAGATGCTCAAGTTTTATTCAAAGTCATCAAAAGTTCTCTTTAATAAGAAATTCATGGTATTTAAACATACCGGCTGGAACAAAAAACCCCAACAGAATACATATGAACTTAATTTGCACAGTGACAACACTCAACTCGTGGCAAAGCTAAACATAGAAGACCTCATCAAATTTAATCTAATCAAGTACATTTCTAATCTCATAGCCCCTTGATGAAATTTTAAGGGATAATGTGCCACTTTCCATATTGAGGTACATTATAGAAAATCCACCAAGAATTTAATCCATTTTCACTGTTCCATTTGAAAGCTCGGAATAGTTTAAGCTGTTGCGGGTGAAAATATGGCCAAGTGTCTTGCCCCATAGGGATCAACCATAAGGGCTAAAGAGACCAACTCCACAAGTTGGATCAAAAGATCAATAAACAATCACTTGTAAACGATCACTTGGCTTACTAATCTCTAGAATGGGTGAATTCAGACACATGTGTTCATCTATTAGGCCAAAGGTACGTCTGAATTCACTAATTCCTGCGACAAATTAGCCAAGTGACCGTTACAAAATCATTTTTCTATATAATCAAAAGAGCTTGAGTAATATGAGGTACGCCCAACTTCATCTTCAATTATCTACTCTCCAGCTATATCTTCAAAAGATTACTAACTTGATCGTCAGAGTGTTAACGGCCAAGCACTACACCAGTTCGAGTTTTCTTCTCTTGTCCAGGGTGAAGATTCAATTCCTCTAAATTTCAGTATAAAATGAGCCAATGGTATTCAGAATCCAAGAATGAAAGCATTGTTTTTCAGGATATTTTTTCGAAAAGTTTCTCGTAAAGAAAAGATTTTAGTTAAGAATCCAGCAAACAGAACTAGCATAACTGTGATTAGTTTTCATCTCATGCTCGAGTTAAAATCTTAAAATCTACATTGGGTTGAAAACAAATCCAAGAAAAGAGCGGGAGAAAGAATCTGGAAGAGCAAGATTGCAAAATCCGGCGAACATCCAACATAAGGATAAGCTTTCTTTCAATAAATCTTTTGTATAAAAAGAAACCCATAAACATGGAGATCTAAATGCACTTCTAAGACATTGTAATTTAATTCTTCGTCCATCAAAGAGAATCCATACCTGAAAATATGCAGATGAGAAATGGGGAGTGTATAAAAAACGGATTTTCTTCTTCTTTGTGATGTTTGCTTACCATCTTCTCCACCCACAAATGAACTAACTTTTTGTTCTACCTTGCTTCATAGTCATAAAAATTTGAGATTTTGAAAACAACAAAGAATAATATTTTCAATATGTCATAAACAGTAGACCAAATTTCATTTGCATTTGTATCCTTAAGAAGAGATCATCATATGAAAATTTTGAAAAAAGGATGGAGAAGAACAAGCCAATAACAAAACCAAAAAATTATACATTTTTTTCAACTATAATATTTTTCTAATTCTCTTTTACAATAAAAGTGTATAAATTACCTGTGGGATGTTAAAAACGGATCTAAACGAACCAAATCGAACCGAACCAAATCGACCCATTCGATTCAAGTGGTTTTTCTGTTCAATTTTATTAACTTGAGTCTAATGTTAACTAGAAAAGGATAATAATAAAGATCATCTTATTTGACCTTTATATTTAATTGTTTTGGTCAAAGAATGTGAACTCAACTTTGGCTTCTTCATGTGTATACAAAAATGCATTATCATATTTCAAGAAGGTCTAGGAGTATTCAAAGTGCTAAGGGAATGGTTAGAAAAATGTAAAATGTAAGAATTTTGATCTTTGTCCCATGTCAACTCTTTTCCATTTTGAATTGTGTAATCTAGATTTGAAAATGAAGTTTCAAACTCACCTTTTTTGAATTTAAATTATTAATAAAGAAAAATATTAACATTTGTATTTTTTTTTCTTAATTGTACTATATCTATTAATACTTTGAATCTGATTTTTATATTTATAACTATTACATATCATCTCCACCTTTTTTTTTTATTGTACTATATCTACTAATACTTTCACATATAAATCTTCTTTTCATTATTCATTAAAACTCTTATTTCAACTCAAAGGCCAATATGGTTGTTGGAACACTCCACAAAGATTCGCAAACAGATAAAGAAGCACCACCGACAAAAACAAACTCATTGATCTTGACCTTGTTCTTCCTCTGCCATATGAAAAGAATCAAGCTCCCAACACACATGTCAATGGCCAAATAAGCATTGAGGAAGAATGGAATCACCATACACATTGGACTTGGGATGAAACGGTAGATGCGGTATTTAGTTTTGTACCTATGGAGGACATCCCTAATGATGTTAATGACTATAGCACCAACAAATTAAAGAAGCAAATGGCAAGAATGAGGCAGTTTTTGGGAGGGAAGAGACACCCTTGACACCCAAAAGAGAGCAATACCACAATACATCGCAACAAAGTGTCATTAATTGACGTGCAAAAAAATACCAAGTTCAGAAATAGGGTCACTTTTTCCATTGAACCATTATACAATATTTTTAACAATACAATAACCAACAATTTCTTTTTTCTTTTTTAAAAACAAGATTGTATAGAGGATAAACATGTAGGAATACCCACCCAAAAAGCACACTCTCCAACCTTCCCACGACTAGGAACACCCACGACAATCTAAAAAAGAAACCAAAACCTTTGTGAACACGACGACGACACCAACACGATCTAAACCGATCAAATAGAGTTTGTTACCGTCTTACTGACAATTATTTGAACAGCTAGATCAATCTAAAATTGAACGTTGCTAATAAAAATTGGAAAGGAAGAAAAAGAAATAAAGTTTTGAAGATGGAAAGATAAAATCTTAATATTTCTAAATTGGTATATAAAAATAAGAAAGATGACGAAAGATGACGAAAGTATTATGATAGTTTTCACCAACCCCCTTTGTGAAAGGTTACACCCAACTCATTTTACAATTTTTGTTCAAATTTTGTTTACCTACCCTTCTCTTCTGCCCCCCAAGGCTGCTTTCTTTCTTTATTCTCAAATAACAAAGTCTCCTAAATCCCTCAAAGTTTAAATTTTAATCTTTGTATTTTCAATTGTTCAATTTTATGAAATGTATATATAATTAAAGCAAAACAATCTTCAAACTACATGGAAAAAAGAAAAGGAATTTATTATTATTATTATTATTATTATTATTTTATATATAATTTAACAAAATAAATTTTATTGGTTGAATGTGTTTCTCCACTGGTGAGTCTCCAACTTTGACCTGCAAAGGGTCTATATATCGAGTTTCACGAGCACCTAACCAATATCTGTGTAATAATTCCCATTTTTCTTCGATACCCACTTCATTTGTTCATATTTTTCACAACCCCCGATCTCTAATTCTTGGGAATTTGCCTCTTTCTCGATCCATTTCCACCGTAATTGAAAATATTCAGGTTTGATTTCTTCTGGGTTTTCATTCTACTGTCTAACTTCATTCTGCCCTTTATGTGTTTGTTTCCTTCAATGCGGTTTCTTACCTTTTGTTCGATTTCAACGATGATTTACAAGTTATAGATGGATGCTAATTCTTATGTTGTTGGTTTGATCCACTGAACGCCTTTGATTGGCATAAAAGGAGATTCTAGATCTTGTGATTTATGGATATTGTTGTTATAATCGTGGAAGTTTTTCTTCTTGTTCTACGGTATATGGTTGTTTTATTGTTTGAGTGGTAAATTGAGCAGATTGTGAACTTTTTGGGTTTTATGGTGAAAGCGTGAAATATTAAATGTAGAGTTGCTGAAACAAAATGGAGGTTTGTCAGACCTCTTTGTGAATTCTTAAATGGTTAGCCTCCATCTTAAGAGGCCAAGTACAAAAATTTAAGGCAGTCTTTTGTTATTGTTACAAAGGACAAATAACAGAGGAGTTATTTTAACTGAATCATGTTGGAAAGAAGTACTACTACTTCATGCTTCTTTCAAAAGCAGGTCAAAGTGCTTTGAAGTTTTTTCTATTTATTTAGTTTTTCCTGAATCAATTTAAACTAATGATAGAAAGAAGTGTTTTTTAATGGGTTATTATAACATCAATTGTAACCATCCAAAAGTTACATCAAATTCATACACAGTGTGAGTTTAAGAATTTTGGGAGTTGTAATTTTAAGTTAATACTTCTTTTAAGGAAATGTACACTTTGCATGTTGTGTAGTTCTCATAAGGGGTATTTCTTTGGCAAACGCAGCAACGAGCCCTTATGAAAACTACACAACGGTGGTTGGTTTTTTCTTGTTCTTCTTACTTGGATTTTACAGTAAGTTGTTGTATTCGGATCTATAGCAAAGTAGATATCTGTTTTTATCCGACACCTTATAAATCTTGAATGTGCAGCAGGTAAAAACATGGCTGCTCCAGGAAAACCTACAAGGATTGGTCTTGCTGGTTTGGCTGTAATGGGTCAAAACTTGGCTCTCAACATTGCAGAAAAAGGCTTCCCTATTTCTGTATATAACCGAACAACCTCCAAAGTAGATGAAACGGTTGAACGAGCAAAAGCTGAAGGAAACCTTCCTCTCTATGGGTTCCATGATCCTGAATCTTTTGTTCAATCAATTCAAAAACCTCGTGTCATTATCATGCTTGTTAAAGCCGGGGCTCCAGTTGACCAAACCATTAAAACTCTCTCTGCTTACTTGGAGAAAGGTGATTGCATTATTGATGGTGGTAATGAATGGTATGAGAACACTGAGAGGAGAGAGAAAGCCATGGGTGAATTAGGTCTGCTCTACCTTGGAATGGGAGTTTCAGGGGGTGAAGAAGGTGCTAGGAATGGTCCTTCTTTGATGCCTGGAGGATCTTATGAGGCCTTTAAGAACATTGAGGACATTCTCGTTAAGGTTGCAGCCCAAGTTCCCGACAGCGGTCCCTGTGTGACTTACATTGGCAAAGGTGGATCAGGTAACTTTGTCAAGATGATCCACAATGGAATAGAATATGGTGATATGCAGCTGATTGCAGAAGCTTATGATGTTTTGAAATCTGTGGGGAAGCTGTCAAATGAGGAACTTCACCAAGTTTTCTCAGAATGGAACAAAGGCGAGCTTCTAAGTTTCTTGGTTGAAATCACTGCAGATATTTTCAGCATCAAGGACGACAAAGCCGACGGCTATTTAGTAGACAAAGTTTTGGACAAGACCGGTATGAAGGGTACCGGTAAATGGACTGTTCAACAAGCTGCTGACCTCTCAGTTGCTGTTCCTACCATTGCTTCTTCTCTTGATGCAAGGTTCCTTAGTGGTTTGAAAGAAGAGAGGGTGGAAGCAGCAAAAGTCTTTGGATCAGGTCTTGATGATGTCTTGGTGCCTCAAGAAGTCGAGAAAGCAAAGTTGATCGATGACGTGAGACAAGCTCTTTATGCATCCAAAATATGCAGCTATGCTCAAGGCATGAATTTGATCCGTGCCAAGAGTATTGAGAAGGGATGGGATTTGAAGTTGGGTGAACTTGCCCGGATTTGGAAGGGAGGTTGTATCATCCGAGCCATATTTCTCGATAGAATCAAGAGGGCCTATGATCGAAAACCCGATCTTGCCAATCTTCTTGTGGATACAGAATTTGCTAAGGAAATAATCGAACGACAGTCAGCTTGGCGAAGAGTTGTATGTGTGGCCATCAACTCAGGTATCAGCACCCCAGGAATGTCCTCCAGTCTCGCTTACTTCGACAGCTACCGGAGGGAGAGATTGCCCGCAAACTTGGTCCAAGCTCAAAGAGACTATTTTGGTGCCCATACATATGAAAGAACTGATGTCGAAGGATCTTTCCATACCGAATGGTTCAAGATCGCCAAACAGCTTAAGAACTGAAAGTATTCTTCGCCATAATCCCGAAAGTAAGAACAGTTTTTTATTTTCAATAATCTTAGCTCTGTAATGTTGTTGATCGGAGCTCATTTCATGTTTTTGGGTGTCAGTTTGGTTACATTACTTTGTTGTTCTGAGTTTCAGAGTTTGAATATGTTGTCTGATAAGTTTATGCATAGAATTTCCATTTGATTTTCTTCTTCCGAGAAATGTTAAAATTTGTGAGTTACACAAAAAAAATTAGATTTTCAAAATTTGGCTGTGTTCATGTTTGGTGGAAATAGATGTCTTTTGTTAAATGGAGAATTTTACTCATTGACACCGTCCAATCAAAATTAGATTAAGAAAACGTGTCAATTTAGTTTATTGAGAGAAAAAATTTATTGTATTTGTTTTGGATAAACATCGTCATAAGTCTTCAACTTTCATAAATTGATGAATTTAGACTTTGAAATAAGATTTGTTTTTAAAAATTGTTCATGTATCAATTCTAGACATTAATTTTGTTAATCTAACATTTAAAGAATTCTACCTATATAAGACATTGAATGAGTGGATAATTTTTGAATTAATCTTAATTAAGTGTTTAAATTAATTCACTTATAACATTTTAGCGGTTTGAAACAATAATATGTTTTGGTTGGCCGGTCTCGACTTCCTCCACCAAACAAATGAATAATGTTCTTTTAAAAAATTTAAAATAATTAAAATAATTAAAATCCTATTTGGTAACTATTTTTATTCCGATTTTAAGTTTTTAAAAAAATTAAATTTATGAACTCTTCCTTTACCAATGAATTTCATGTTTTGTTGCTCCTTTAACACTATTTCAAAAACTTACCAAAATTTTGAAAACTATAAATATTAGTTTTTGACAACATGCTTTTCGTTTTTAGAATTTGTCTAAAAATCTAACTCTTAAACCTAAAAAAAAATGCAAAAAATTTAAAAGAAAATATGCTTAATATTAAAAAAAACCATGATAGATCAAGATGGACTCTTATTTGTGTCTATAGTATAAAAACATATATAGTAATCTATCTTGGTCTATCACGGTCTATCGTAGATAAACTATAATCTTTTGCTATGTTTTTTAAATATTTTGGATCATTTTGCTATATTTGAAAATAAACCTAATTTTTATAAAAAAAATTTCAAAAAAACTAAACTGTTATCGAACTGAGCCTTATAGAGATTACTAAATATGTAAAAATTTAAAAATTTCAAATATTACCCGCCACCAAACTAAGAAGCTATCATATATGGTATATAAAATGAACAATTGTCCTTTATGGTATGATCCTAAAACATTTAAACATAAAAAAAACTCGTTACGTCATTAAACTATAAGTAGGTGGCCTATCTTCTCACTCGAGGTTCCTTCACTTTCACAATGGATAAGCAAGGATTTCTTCCATGGGAGGCTGATATTTCTTGAGTTTTTAGCAAGTAAAGAGAAAAAGATAATGGAGGATCATCATTTTCATAACAAAAGGAAGCACTTTTTCTCTCTTTTTTATTTTTTGGTGATCAACAAACACTCACATATTATGCCTTAACTTTTGAATTTTAGACCCAAAAAGGAAAAAAAAAATGTCTAGTGATATTGAAATTAAAGAGATCCAACTAATCCAAACAAAACTCAAATCACATAATAAAGTTGAAGAACACTATTTTGATAATGGTATCTTTAGTTTTGTTATCCATTTTATACATACTGTGGATAACATATTTCAAAAGAAATGTGATCCATCATATTCAAATTTGATTTAAATTGGGTTAGATGCTTAATTATAATTGTTCATAAAGTGAGTCAACCAATTAACAACTTTATTCATCCTCCCATTTACATGTTATAATAGACCCTATAATGCCTGTTTTTTCATGCCACATTCATATTCATCATTAGACTTTAGAGATTCTTCTCCTTACCTATTATATTTTCTTAAATTTTTTATTTCTTTGATTGAATAATCTTATTGGTATGTATATATATATATATACACTCTTAGTTTTCATTTCAATTGACTTAATTGCTTAATTGGCAGCTAGACATGTATATACTTTAAATATTATGTTATTTTAATATGAAGACTTTTAAATATCTTAATTTAGTTTTTGGTATATGAAAACAACATAGACTTTTGAATTTTAGTCGTTGAAGCCAAAATTTGGGCAATGGTAATAGACTTAACATTCACATTATCACAACAAAGGTAGATTTATAATTTGGAAAAGAACGTAAATTAGAAGATGGAAACACCGGCCAAACCCTTCACCACATGCCACGTAGGGTTTGATGCAAATATATTTGTAACATATAAAGAATCTTATTAGAATAGACTTCCTTCATTTGATATAATTTCGAGTGGTTGGTTGACATGCATGAGTTGCCTTCCAATAGAGTTTTGGAGTAGTTTTGAGATAGCATTTCATCTTACGAATCATCTATGAACGTGCCCTGTTTTGTGTTTTGGTCAGTCAAAGTTGATCAACATCCTGATTTTTGTTTAAATTGAGCTAATCCTCATTCTTAGGCTTAAAATGATTCCATAGGTTCAATTTTTTAGCCCAGACCCTTGTTATCATTTTGATATTTTTTTGTCATTTTATTTTTTTGTTCATTATATAATTTGGTTCAAAGTCACTAACAACATAATTAGTAATGAAATGGTTTTTGTGGCTATTTGTATAACTTTTACAAAAATAAATTTCAAAATTCAAATCAAGGTAGCATTGGATTACTTTATAAGCTACAAATATTCTAATTCCTCATCGTTAGAATTGCTTCTTTAGTGCATCTTTGACCAAAGCCTTTAATGTAGTCTACATTGTAATAATGTTTTTCTCTTAAATTCGAACTAAAATCTCTCTTTAATTTGCAGTTCATAAATTTCATCACCATATGATTAAATTTAAGATTAATTTGTTAAAAAGCATAGAAAATAAAAGTAAATAAAAATAAATACAAAAATGAAAAAAAAAAAGGATAGTTTTTTACCCATATATGAAACTGTTTAAAACTTTCTATTCTTTTACTAAATAACTCACTTCATTTCAATTTTACTTATTGAGGCTTTTACTCTTCAATTATGTGAATATATATAAAAAAAAGAATATATACATGTAAAAAGAGAAAAAAAAAGAAAGAAAGAAAGAAAACATTAGCATTTTAAATATAGATAAATCGATCGATCAAACTATATTTACAAGTTATAGAAAAAATGTCTATATTTTTTACCATTCAAATAGATGCTGATAGAAGCATATCAACATTTATTACTATAGAAAATGATACAAGTTTATCATTGAAAAACGTTGATAGAAATTTATTAATGTCTATCGATAATAGAAATTGATAAAAGTATGTTATTGATACTACTAATCATAAAATCAAACTAATATAGGTCTATCATTGATAGAAGTTGATTGAAACTTATAAGTAACTTTTCTCTATTTCGGTAAATAGTTTAACATTTTTTCGTTGTATATTTGTTTAAAGATACAACGTGTGGGCTTTCTTTGTCTAAATTTTGCAACATTCATAGTGCAATTAAACAAACATTAAATTTAAGTGATAGTTGCAAACATAACAATTAGATTCAAAATAATTAAGGATATAACAACATTTTAATTTTTTTTTTTTTGTAAATATAGTAAATTAAAGCTGTCAAAGTCTAACAATGATAGAAGTCTATCACTAATAGACCATGTTGCAAATATTGATCTATCACTCATAGACCATAAACTTTTATTAGCAATCGAAGTCTATCACCGATAAATTTTGCTATATTTGTATTTTTTTTTTAAATGTTGCTATATACTTAATTATTATTCCTAAAATTACTATCAATTATAATTACCCTAAATTTAAACTATTAAGAAAGTATTTTAAATTTAATTCGATAAAAAAAACAATTATAACTATGGGGCATTTTAAAAAATAGCAAAATAAATTAAAATTACAAACTATAGCAAAATTTTGGATTCTATCAATGAGATTTATATTAGTGTCTATTAATGTCATGAAGCATATAAGTAGCTATCAATGTCTATTATTGATAGAATGTGAAAAATTTACTAAATATTTTATCAAATTTACTATTTTTAACTAATCATTTGTAACTATTTTAAAATCACTCACAAAACAAAAAAAATTTATGTAGGTCTTTGAGTCATGACCAATTTAAATTTGTGTTTAGTTCTCTTTAAATTATTTATGTATATTATTAGTGCATAATTATACTTTTGGGTTCAATATGTTGGTAGAGAAAATATGCTTTACCTTAGTTGAACTAATGAAATTTGGAGAAGTTGAATGCTAACATTATACCAACTTCTCAAATCATCACCAACATATAACAATCAAAACGTAGTGAGCAACCTAATTCATAGCATGAGGACTTGGAAGAGAAAAAGAGACAGATCTCAAAAGCTTCTCGTCACGACCCGATCGATCTTAACAACTAATTTACTTTTCACCTTCAGAACAGTTGTTAATCAAAAGCAACTTAATAGAGAAGAGAAGAGGGAGATGTCAAGAGAAAAGAGAGAAAGAAGAAGAAAGAAAAAAAACAAAATTTGATTCGACTTTTCCAAACAAAGTTTTCTAACTTTTTGCTGACAAAAACCCAAATCTTTTTTCTACATTATTCATTTCTATTTGAACTTTGGTTTACTTTCTTACTCCACGGTTAGTTTTGAGAAAGAATTTCTTATAAAACACGCACATATAGTAAAAAAAAAACGAAATTGAGATAAAAAGAGATATCTAATAGTTTATACTCGATTTCCATGGATTTACATGTTCCCGCTGCAATAACAAAATTGGAAGGAAGCAAAAATGAAGAAGATGGATTTTCGATCGAGAGGAATGAGAATATAGTTAAACGGGTGGTGTATTAGTAGCGGTAGCGAGGTAGGTGGGCGTGTGATTTCCAGCCATGATGACGACGGTGGCGGTTGTGGCAGAAGGCGTATCGATCTTCATGATTTTCGGGTGTTCTTCTTGGTAGGAAAAAGAGGAAGAGGAAGAAGTAGGGCGTTTCCGGTAGGAACAAGCAAATAAAATCAATGAGGTGAGGATGAGAAGTAGAGTTAAGGCTATTCCGCCGAAGAGATAAGGAATCGGAGTATTCCAAAGGCGGTGGTGGCCGGAATTCATGGGGACGCCGGCGACTAATAATCACCTCATTCCTCTCTTTTATTGTTTATTGGTGAAATGAAAATGGATTGTTTCATCAAATATACAACTCTTTATAGAGCCCTACTTATGGATAAATTATTGGAAGCCACGTCACAAAAAATATATATATATATATATATACACACACACATATATATATTTTTTATTATTGTCCAAGTTTAATGTTATCTAGAACTTATATTAATTATATGATTAAAATAAATAGATAGACAATATATAGTGTGTAATAAACATTGATTTCTACGCAGTGGCAGATCCAAAAATTTTATTGACGTTTTATAGATTGGTAAAAATAATCTAAAAAATGTAAGAAATGAGGCTTAAAACTAATTCTAAATAGGGTTGGGAGACAACTATACCATTAGGCTAACTTTTGAAATTGATATTGTAAATTTTTCTTTATATATGTAATATAAAGAGCATAAAGTCAAGGGAAGGTTCGAGTCCTATGGACCTATGCTAAATCCGTCGGTACAGTTCTACATCAACCCACTTGCCCCATGTCACTAATAAAACATGTTCACCTAGAAACCTTTTTCACTAAAAAAACATAATAGTTTTTATCACTAACGGATTAAGTATAGACCTAGAGAGCTTGAATCCCCTAAACTTTATGTTTATATATATATAAAAAGGAGAATCGTCAAAAATAGCAAATTTGACAAAATATTTACGACATGTAACAAAATTTTCAGATTTTATCAATAATAGACATTGATAGACATTGATATATTTCTATAAGTGACATTGATAGACGACAATAGAAGTCAATCAGTTTCTCTCATTGATAAAATCCAAAATTTTACTATGACTTGGATATATTTTAATTTACTTTGGTATTTTAGAAGATGTGCCTATATAAAAACTAAAAGTAGCTATTCTATTATTAAAATTGTCATTCAATAATAATAAATAAAACATTAATCATATAAATGATATAAAATTGTTGAACTTTTAACCCAATAACATTATAGCAAAAGACAACAAAATAGTGAGTAAGCCCCACAACCAATCAATTCAATAACTTTTGAAATTTAATAATTAAAGAAAGTAATAATAATAATACAACAAACCATATTAATAAAATATGCATAGAATTTATTAGTACATTGTAGTTAAGGAATAATAAACCCTTTCATCACACCCACTTGAAACAATTTTCACACCAAATTAGATCATGGGCCTATATCTTGTTAAAGTTCAAAAAAGGTAAAACTTAGGCAATCTTAATTCACATTATCAAATCCCATTATTAGATTAAAAAAATTGAAGTGGTACTACCCAATATATATTATAATGTCATCCACTAAAGGGTGGAGTGATGTGGAAATCAAATGTTTTGGCATAAAGTTTCCCAATCTTTCATTTTATTTCCATCTCTCTCTCTAAAGTTGGTTGTTCCAGTTTCAATATTATAAAAGAGTCAAAAGACATTATCAAGTTGCCACACCTTTCTTTCTTTTGGGTTAGTGGTACTTGAAGTTGGTTAATTTTGGATTAAGGGTTGAATTAGAGTTCATTTAATTAAGAAAAAGTTGGTAAAAAAGAAGGATTGTTACTAAAATGATTTGCTAGGGTTTTGACCTTTTTCTGGATTACACTTTGGTGCTCATCGTATGCAAGAAATCCATTCAAACGACTCGTAAACCCAAACTTCGTTCGATAACATTTTTGTTTTTTATTCTCTGTTTTCAAAAATTGTGCTTATACATTAGTCACTTTCATTTCATTGCTTTTGAAACCGTAGCCAAATTTCATAAAAGTTTTTAAAATTTCGGGAAGATTTCAAAAAGACTTGAAAAGAGAAGTGTGTGAAAAACTAAACGAGGATAAGATAAACATAAATGTTGATACTATAAGCATAATTTTTCTTAAACAGAAACTTCAAAACAAAATTGTTATCAAACGGCCCTATACAATTGGAGGAAGAAAATAGCAAAACCCTTGTAGAGCTTCAACATGCTAATATGTTACAACAAACTTTCAACTCCTATGCACCCGAAGAAGGGAAAAAAAAAACTTCATCTATGAAAATTTTCTTAATATACTAAACTCTTCAAGAACTGATAGAACTTAGCCAAAGAATTTTTGAAAAAAGGTTTTTTCACCTTGGACCAGAGAGCTCCATGGCTTGAACCAGCAATGAAGAATCATCTGTGAGATCAGAGTATCTGTCTGAGGAAGAGAAATCATGGGGTTTGCACTTTGTTGAATCAACTCTTTGAGAAGCTTCCCATCTCACAGCAAGCCCTTCTCCTTCAAGCATTCTCACAACTTCTGACATTTTTGGTCTATGTCCTGGTAAGTATTGTGTGCATAACAAAGCCACTTGAACCATTTCTTCTAGTTCAACTCTGTCATAGTTGGCTTTTAGATCCTTGTCCACTAACACTTCGAGCTTCTTCTCTAGATGAATCCTCTTCACCTGTAATTATTATGAACTTATTAAAAAATTGGCAATCGAAGATAAACAAGAAACGTAGATGGTAGAGAAATCAACATGGTTCACTAATAGTGTGTTAGCTATGTCTATGAATGAAAGAGATCCAGTCAGTTCCATTATCAGAGAGAAGTTCAGATAATATAGAATCAAATGTACTAGTAGAATTAGAGAGTTTATATAACGAACTTCTCTAAATCCTGGAGACCAATATCGTAAATCAAATAAATATGGTCAGTGAGACCTTGTGCTTGGTCGTTTGGAGAGTTAACTAATAGAATCAAACTCAATGTCATTCACTTTCATCTTCTAATGCTCAAACCATTTCTTCCCATTTAAATCGGCATGTAACCGAATCATTGTTAGGATTAGGAACTTCCTACGGTTCACACAGACCGTTGAAAGATGGAGAGAGGAACATGATAACAATTGCATGTGTGGAGGCATACTGCATTTGACTCGTTACCATTGTGTTGTGTTCTCCACCCTCTTGAATGATAACTTTGAGAAGGAATGAAAGTTCTAGGAAGAATCAAATGATAACTAAGATGAATTTGAAGATGAGACATTTGTATGGTTTTTCTATGGTGGTGCTTACCCAGTCAAGAATGCCTCCTTTCTGATTAGCTGCTTTGCCAAATTCAAGGGCTCTCTGCCCTGTGATCAGTTCAAGGAGTAGGATTCCGAATCCGAAAACATCTGTTTTCTCAGACGACTGTCCGGTGGATAGATACTCGGGAGCTATATGTCCCACAGTGCCTCTCACAGCAGTTGTGACATGTGAATCTTGATGATCCAGAAGTTTTGCTAACCCAAAATCTCCAACGACAGCTTCGCAGTAGTCATCAAGCAATATGTTTGCAGCCTTAACATCTCTATGTATTATCTTTGGGTCACACTGTTCATGTAGGTATAACAATCCCCTAGCAGCTCCTATAGCAATTCTCTTCCTTGTTCCCCAGTCTAATACCGGTTTTCCTGTGAAAGAAACCGATAATTTCCGTGTTACAATGTCAGACATTAGATATTATAGGCTGCAATACAGTTAAGTATCAAATATATAGCGGGATTTTTCATCGACGCTCTACCTTTGAGACGTGATGCAACACTTCCATTCGACATATATGGATAAACAAGAAGCCTTTCAGTTGGTGTGTTGCAAAATCCATATAATCTGAGGAGATGACGGTGCACGGCCAGGCTGATCATCTCAACTTCAGTCTGAAACTGGATCTCGCCTCTACTAGCATTCCCATCTTTGAGCCTCTTAACAGCTACAACTGTTCCATCCGAAAGAATTCCTTTGTAAACATTTCCAAAACCTCCCTTTCCTAGTATGTTCTTGCTGCTGAAGTTGTGTGTTGCTATCTGAAGTTCTCTAAATTGAAACCTTCTCAAATTTCCAAGCGAAATTTCCTCATGTTGTTGGTCTGCAATCGAAAGTTATTGGCATTAAATCCAGAGAAAAATGGACAGGACAGAGAATAGAATGATAATATAATCCATACTCAAGTTTAAAGTTTGGCCTTATTGCTCAGATCAGATGTTGATTAGCAAGATTTTAACAATAATCATGACAACGAAAAACAATGCAATGCTCCACAGAATTTACCTTTTACATCGAAGAATGTAGGTCGATTGCTTCGTCTTCTCCACCATATGAACAGTCCAAACACAAGAACAATCAAACATAGGCAAGCTAAGCTCAAGCCAAATGTAAGGGCCATTTTATGACTCTTCAACCTCACAGCAGGTAAACCAGCTAAAAAGCAAAGAGAATTGGTTTAGAATAGAACCACAGCACGAATTCTTATAACAATAACTACAGAATTCAAAAAGGTGTGAAGGAATTTATAAATAACTGTGTTTTCATGAACCTTACTTTGTGTACTGTTCAAATTCATGGACATAGGCATTAGAGTTGTACCATGGCAACCGGCCTCCGACCCGGTCGCACAAATCAGAGGGTTCCCAACAATGCTGCAATATCAGAAAGATTTTGTGAGTGAGATTTCACTAAAAAACGCACATACAGAGGAAAGAGAGAGATATACTTGAATGTTTTGCTGGGAAATCTAGGAAGAGGGCCACTGACGTTATTATAAGACACATCACTGCATAACAAACAAATTCAGCATAAGAAACTGAATTCAAGAGCAGGTTTTCACCAGCAACAGGAATCAAAGATGGGTGAATTTGAAAAGATAAGAACTTACAGAAAGGCAAGCTGTGTCATGTTAGCTAAAGACATTGGAATTGCCCCAGAAAGACTGTTATTGTTAAGCCTCCTAAAATCAATGGATGACCAAACAAAATTAACTAAACCCATTTGAGAGGGGGGAAAAAACGCAAAAGCAAAAGGCAAAATAGAAAAATGCTTACAAGTACTGTAGGCTTCTTAAATGGCCTAAAGAAGAAGGAATTTCCCCTGTGAAGAAATTGTTTGATAGATCAAGTGTTTGAAGCTTTGAGAGCCTTCCAAACTCTGGTGGAATTGGACCTGTGATATTGTTGTTCTGCAACAACCTATAGAGAAAATACAAATCAATTTCCCAACTGATTTATCTTGTTGAGTTGTTTTTCAATCATTTCAACTTACACAATTTGAAGGTTTGTTAAATTCCCAATGGTTGAAGAAAGAGTTCCAGACAGGTTCTGGCTTGGGGTTCCTCTGCATTACGAACAAAATCCACCAAAAGAAAGACAAAAAGAATCAGAGAATTTCGGTGGTGGATTGTCTCCATTTTCCCCAATCTCCACAAACAAATTTTTTCAGTTCAAATTCTTAAAGAAGAAGAAGAAGATGGAGAAGAGAGATTTACAAGCCAATGACAAGACTCTCAGGAGAGCAAGTAACCATAGTCCAACTACATGGGTCAACAGCATCCCCATCCCAATTCTCAAGCACACCATGGGGATCTTGAAGAGAAGCTTTTATACCCATCAAAGCTTGAACTGAAAATGAAAAAAATGAAACAATGAAAAACCATTTCCCCGCATGAAAATTTCCGCATTTTCCCATCTTAAAATAACTAAACAGACAAACCCATCTTACAGAAAGAAAAATGAAAAAAGAAGACTTGGGCAATCAAATTAAGGCCTAGTTTCCCCTCATTTTGGTCTCTTTTTTCTCTCACTTACCTTCATAGTTAACACCTTTGGGTGATAACAAACCATTTATTGAAGAAACCCAAAACAATAAAGAAGCCACAAGACAGGAAACAGTAGCCTCAGTTCTCTTCATTCTTATTAAATGCTCATGTACAAGAAACCAGAGACAAAGCCAAACTAGAAGGGTGAAGCTATTGGAAATGAAGAAGAAGAAGAAGAAGAAAAGAGGATGAGGTTCAAAAGAGTGGTTGTTTTATGAGGAAATCTTCAAATCAGCAATTTTTGTGGTTTTTATGGCAGAAATCTCCCATTAAACCAGAAATCATGTAATGTCATAGCCTAAATGGAGGTGGAGAGAGCAGTTTGCTTTTGGTGGCAGTGAGCAGCAGTGGCACTAACAAAGCATGCTTGTCATTTGAGACAAGAAGTTTTGAAGAATATAATATGGAAAAGCCTTAAAAAGAATCAAACAAAACAAACCAAATCCATGTAAGTTTTCAAGATTAAAATATAAATCAAAAAAGAAAGAGGACAGAGATTCAGCATTATTTTACCTTTAATCATGTCTTATGCTTTTAAAAGAGGTGCCATGTGAATTATAAATTCCCTTAAAACATATTATTCTTAATCTTGTAAAACAAGTACAAACAAAAGAATTTTCAAAAGCTCCTTTCTTTTTAACTTTCTTTTTTTCAAAAACTGCAAACTGGAAGAACAATCTAAGTTCTTGATAAATCCCTCCAAAACCCCCTTTTTTTTTTCTTTTTCTAAAGGCAACCCAGTTAAGAATACAAGATTTTGATACATGGGTAAGTGAAATAAAATGAAAATTCACCTAATATCATTAAAAAAAAAAAAACTCCCTTTTTACCAAGTTGGATGAAGAATGAAGCACTTCTGAGAGAATAACAACAAAAAAAGACAATAACCCAATAAAAATTTAGATGATTTAGATTAGTGGGTGAGTAAATGTTAAAACTATATGAAGATTTGATTGAGAAATGATGAACAAATCTCTGAGCAAATTTGTTATTAGTCAGCTAAGAGAATCAAAAGGCATTGAAGGTGAGAAAGGACAATGGGTTATGAGAGAATCAAACATTCTTTGAGTTTGGCCATTGGGCAAAATTCTAAAAAAAACCATATGTACATAAAAATGGAGAATGTGAGAATCTCAAGAAGGCTATGGAGTTGGTCACCCACTATCAAAATAATTACAAAACCCAATTCATCTTTTTTTCTTTTTTCTAAAAAAAAAAAAGAAAAGAAAAAGAAAGAGAATTTTGAAATATTGTGAAGTGCTTTTTAAAGGGTGGGGAAAGAGAAAGAGTTACACATGGTAGGTTTGTATAAGAAAGAAGCAATGAAGTGTAGGAGACAGTCATTCCACCAAAACTGTTGAAAAAGAAAAGTGCTTTTGGAAAAAGCAAAAGCTGACATTTTTCTCTCTCTTTTTATATTATTTGTAATTCTATTGCTCTCCCTGGAATAATAACAATAATATTTAACCTTTTAATTTCACTTCATTTTAGATTGTATATTTTTTTCTTATACTCTAAAAACAAATTCATTTCATTTCTACTCAACCTTCAGAGGTTGGGGACGATCACATTTTGAAAGTTTAGTTGAAACTACATCACCAAAATGTAATTAGGGATTAAAATGTTAGGAATAAAAAAACTATTTAAAAGTAAAAAGAAAGAATATGAAATTGTTATTGTTATTGTGATGATTGTAGAGGGCGTGCAAAGAGAAGGTCTCAATTATAGAGATGAATGAACAGTGTGTAATATTGTTCTTTCCCTTCTTCATCATCATCTTTGCACTTCTTCCATGTCCCCACTCCTCTTTTTAACCTTTTTTCTTTCTTTGAATCTTTATCATTTTCCTTTTTCTTTGGGTTTACGGTGGAACAACATTTTGTGTTGCTTTTTCTTTTTCTAAACTTCAATTCATTTAATTTCTTTTTGTAACCACACAGTTAGAGATTCAATCTCTACTAAGTAAAAAAAAAAAGAAAGTTTTTGAAAATTTTACGCAAACGGCAAAAGAAATTAGGTTAAAATATTATATTGGTTCTTGTACTTTAATATTTGTTCAATTTTAATTTATTGTTCATTTTGTTAAAAAAAGTGTTATCTATAAGATTTTTAAACGGAAATTGTCAAAAGTGACAAACTGAATCAAGTGTAATGAGATTTTGTTGCCACAAACAGTATATAGTTTGTATTTTTTTTTATTATTCTTGAAAAACCTCATATTTAAAAGTATTCACGATTGTATTTCGTTGCATAGAAATTATAATTATTATTTAGTCAATTTGTGTAAAAATTAATTTTGACCGACTAAATTTAAAGACTATACAAGTAAGCTTGTACTAAAATTGAAAATATAATAACTAAAAATGAACAAATTTTTAACATATGAAGATAAAGCTGACATTTTTAATCGAGAGATAGATTCAACAAGAATTACCTACAATAATTAACAGATGAATACATTGTCAGAGTTTATTTTTTTAATAGGTCTCTAAAATGCCTAATAATTAACTTTATTCATTTTTTAAAACTAAAATACACATATCGTATTTAAAATCGTTGTTCTTAAATCTTAAAAAGGATGGTAAAAATAATATTTCAAAAACAAATAACAAAATAATCTGAAAGTTTAAAGTGCTTTATGTGTTGTATGTCTTTAAAATTTGAATATATATATATATATACTCTAAACTATATGCCTATTATTATATACACATCCTTTTTCTTCTTTATTTTCTTTCAATGTCTACTTTTTAAATATATATACTATTGAACACAAAATAATTAAAAGTTTAGTAGTATTTTAAATCTTTTTTAAAGTTTAAAGTGTCATTGAACAATTTTTTTTTTTGTTTGAGTTGCTTTAAATTAATCTTAAATAAAATTAGTTAGGGTTGGTTTGAATTTAATTAAAAAAATATATATTTTTCAACAAATTCATTTTTGTTTAAACTTATTTTTTTAAAAATGGTTTAAACTACGTTTTCAAACACTTTAGTAATTTTTAAAATAATTTATTTTTTAAATGAAATACTTAAAAATGTAATCCGAACATACAATTAGATTAGTTTGATAATCAATTTGTTTTAGTTTTCTAGTTGTAAAAATTATGTTTCTTTTTTTCAAAATTTTTAGATACTACATTTATTTTCTTGTTTTTAAATTTTAGATTTATCTTTTGAAACAATTTTAAACACTAGGATAATAATGAAAGAAAAAACAATAGATTAAAGCAAAACTTTATTTCTCAATAAAAACTCAAGAACAAATATTAACAAACGAGCTTTAATTTAATTAATATTCTTTGGATTGTATGTATCTTTACTTGATTTTTTATAATATCAATGGGACACATTGTCCATTTGTGAAATTATTATAATTATTACCATCTAAATTTGTTAATCATTAATGAAAAAATTAAGCTATAAATTCAATCGTGAAAGTTAAAATGAAGATAGCTAAATTGATTAGTATTGCTGGTGATTCATTCATCCATATATATATATACATTTTTTAGAAAATAATAAATAGAATAAATTAATTAGTGGGATACAATAAAACTTTGAAATATTTGGTTGAAATGTCTCACTCATTTACAAGCAATAATACTTAAATAATGTAGAATAACATATAGACATAAGGAATATTTCTCAAAAAAAGTTCAATTATTTTGTCATTTTTATAACATTCCTCCTTCTCTTCTTCTTCTTCTTTTTTTTTTTTTTAAATTTTATGGCTATTCTCTATTTTTCCTTTAGCTTTCCATTACTTAAATAACCCTCAATTTTGGGTAAATATTAATAGTAATGTGAATATTTAATATCATCAATGCTAAATAAAATTAGAATAATAATAATAAATTTATAGCAATAACGACTCGAAGGCATCGATGTACATATCATAGACATAAAATTTGTAAATATAGTAAACTGTAGATCAAAATCCTAATTAGAGTCTATCATTAATAAACCATATCGCTAATCAACTAAGTTAGAGGCTACAGGCTTTATATGTTATACACTTAGTTATTAATCTTAAAAGTGCTACAGTCTACAGTTATATGAAATTCACTTAACATAAAAAGATGACAATATATTATGGTATAATAACTCTTTGGTGGCCACTTACCTAATAACTAATTTTCTGTGAGTTTCCTCGACACTCAAATGTTGTAAAGTCAGCAGACAAGTTATCCCATAAGAGATTAGTTAAGATACACGTAAGTTGCTATGATGGTATACTAAGGGAAAATAGAATAACTTAATCCATATAAAATATCATAAACTCTTTGATGGATTGTAATTATTAAACTAAACACCATAATTTAGGGAAGATATATATATATATACACACATATAGATATAGATAGATAGAGTAAATTAAAGAGGACCACCAATACCAAAAAGCATATACTAAAAAAATGAAAGAAAATAAAAAATACATACATATATATATAATAAAGTAGAATGGACCTAAGCATAAGAAAAGAACACAAAACTTTAATAAAAGAATGACAAAAAAATGAAGAAAGAGATTAAGTTCCCAAAAACTCCAAAAACACCTTCACATTTTATTGTCTTTTTCTTTCCACCAAAACAAATTTAAAATTATATCACTCTATGCCTCAAATTACAATTTACACACAAATGGGTCTAAATTGACATAAATCTAAAGATTCTAACTCTATGTTTCAAATTGCAAAATCATTACCTAAAACTCTTACTCTCAATTTACAAATCAATTTAAAATTTAATAACGAAGAATTTAAATTGATATAATTATTAGTTTAGAGTTTAAATTGATGTACTTCTCAAATTAAAGTTCACGGGTATATATGGATATTTATTTATAACTTAGTTTGGAAGAAAAAAAATTTACTTAATAGTTAACTTGAACAATTTTATAAATTTTTATATTTATAGAGATATTCAACGTTGATATTTTATTGATAGAATGTTCATTGATATATCTGAAATTTTAGTTCTAATATCGATATTCACATCAATATCTTTATCTGGTTGACAATTACTAATATGTGACATGCGAAAAGATTAGTTGAGTTCGTAAAAGTGAAGTTGTCAAAGTGAACGACTTAGTAACGAAGAGATTGTGACTTGAATCAACTATCCCATTTGTACTTAACAAAGAAAAAGAAAAGAAGAATAATTATTGTACACTTTAAATCAAATGCCATAAGGCTCTTAACTTTTTTATTTTTTATTTTTTGAAAGAATCACTATCCTATTAAAAAGAACATAGGCTTTTTTTTTTAAAAAAAAAAAAAAAAAAGGAAGAATAGAATATCCTAAAAAAGAAAACAAATTCTGAAAATAACTTTCCTTTTTTGAAAAAAAAGAGAGAACAATTTCAAAATTAATATAATATATTAAAATTTCATTGACGTATCAATAATTTTACGGTTCAATATGTAACAAAAGAAAACGCAATCAACATTAATTTGTTTTAAAAAAATAATAATATATCTACTTACGAACTTAAAGTTTGAAAATATGGATGTTTTAAACTTGTGCAAGAACCTCATATCAATGTTACGGATAAACATTGATAGTGATATAATCTTAAATTTTGTTATATTTACAAAAATACGTATAAGAAATGTAAAGTATCTTCCACTAACTTAGTAAAGTAAAACAAAAATGGTAGCATTTAGGGGTTGTGGTGTTGAGTATAAGAGTGTAAAAGTGAGAGTGATTGATAGAGAAATATGTGTCAAATGCAATGGCATGCTAAAGGGACCACCCCCTAAACTATATCATCACATTTCATTTCAATCTCAATTATTATTACACCAAATTAGGATAACAATCATCATTATTAAACACGATTTTACATCACAAACATAGTTAATCAAGACGTGACACAAACACACATATATTATAGACCACCAACTTCTTCTGGATTGTTTAGCTTTCATTGAACTCGAAGGTTTTATAACGTGTCACGCATTTATTCTTTAAGTTTTATTGTTGGTTTCATAATACCCATTTGTTTTAATTTGTTCACTAGGTTTAATGCTCGTTCATTTTAATCTGGTCATTAGGTTTCAAGATTTACACTTTTTTATCTTAACTTTTTTTTTTTAAAAAAATTGATCACTTTTAAACATTAGCATCATCGTCTATTACTCATTAGTATCGCTTTCAATCATTAATGTATCGGAGTCCATTCATTAATTACATTTTAATTAACTTCGAATTTTCATTAAATACTATTGAAATTAACTTTGAATAACTATGGAATGATATTTAAATTTTAGTTAATGGTGAAAAATAGTAAATTTTAATTAAAGATAAAAAAAAAAGAGTATTTATTTAGTGATAAAAGTCTTAAAACTTAGAGATGAATTGAAACAAAAACTTAAATCTTACGGGTAAAATTGTAACATTTTAAAACTTTTATAACTCCAACTCAAAATTCAAAAATTTTGAAACATATGTAATCAACCAATTTTTTTTCCAAAATTATAAAATCAAATGGATTAAAAGTTTGAATTCTCACGTCCACTACTTGTCGACTTGAAATAATTAAACGATACATGGCACCAAAAATAATAATAACGGTATACATATACACATATATATATAGTAATGAAAGAAGAAGAGGAAGAGGAAGAAATAGGAAGTTTGAATCCCCCAAAAGGAGGCAAAAATGAAGCATTCTTATCCCTAAAAACAGTAGAAGAAGATTAAGAAAGAAATTGTTGTTGTTATCATTATTTTTTTAAAATGGGGTTTTTGAAAATGAAGGGAACAAATGTGGGGTAAAGCAAATGAGTAGGAAATAATTACAAATATTGAACAAATTAAAGAAGGAAAACATTTTTCTTTTCCAAATTTATAAGCTATAAGGTTAAGGTTACATTAAATAAGCAGACACCCACATCCACAAGTTATTGCATATGTTTATGTAAAATATTTCAAAGTTTGCAATTTGGTTTCCAAATCCAAAAGTTTTAAGCAATACGTATAGCTTAGTTCGACAACAAAATGGTTGGAAGATTGTGGTATGCATATGAACATATTTGAATTAGGTAATTGAAGAGATGATGGGATTGTGGGTGTTTTCAAGCCCTAAAAGATAATAATGATGTTTTCATTCCTCTATTGGAAGGATAAAAAATATTTTCTTTTTTAAGTTCGAAAGTAATATGTTTGATCTTTTGAACTTTAACTAATTCTAAGATGTGAAAGCAGAGACTCGATGGTCCTAACATTTCATTTCAACCTGCCAACGCTACATGCTTGTCTTGTACTGTTTTTATAGGAAAAAGTTGTTCTAAAAAACCAACATGGCATGCTAAGCACACTTAACTGAAAAGTTCTTATGATCAAACCAAGGAAATGTAATGTGCGCTTTGTTGGTATAGGTAGTAACTTTTAATTCTTTTAAACTCAAATTACGTTACATAGTACCATTCAAATTTGAAAGAGTAAAGGTATTAGTTTTTTTGAATACCCAAATATGAAAAGCTTAAAGATCCATTGTTATGATATGTTTGGTGTTTGTGTTCCAAAGTTAATGACAGAAAAGTGAAAGAGAGAGAGAGAGAGAGAGAGAGAAAAGAAAGTAATGATAATGAAAGAGGAATGGTTAGAGAAAACATGGGTTAGGGAAAAGGGATATACAAAGGGAACATAGTGTCCCATTTTTCTTTTCTCTTTTCTCTAAAAAGGAACCACCAAAATTCATTTCCATTTCCATTCACTTTTTCAAAGCTTTAGTTTCATCCATCCATTTTTTTTTATTTTTAATGTTTAATCAATTAAAACACCCTTTTTTGTTGGGGTAATTTGCCTCCCAAAAACATTACATTTCTCAAACATATAAACACCACTTAAATTTTTTGGATATGGTATTATGGTCATCTTTTTTCTTACTATCATTTTCTTTTTCCTTTTTGGTTTCACTCTAAGGGAAGAAATTGTTTTTTATTTCCCCAAAATTGATTTTCCTAAGATTTTGGAAATTCATGCCCAAATTGTTGGCTTTTAATTCCCACAAATTGTTGGCATTAAACATTCATTTCATAGTTATTTAATTTCTATAATAAATCAAAAATTCGGATTGTTTTGCTTTTGCAATGGAATAATTAATAAATAGAAATCAATTTTGCATATTTTGTTAGAAAAAGAAAATGATAAATATTATGTTTTTCCTCCAAATATAATTCAATTACTTTTCGACTTCATATTGTTCAATAGTATATACCTTACTCAAATTTACAAATGTTGAGTACTTACCATCCAAAATCTTGAAAAAGACAGAATTGGAAATTAGGTATATATATATTAATTTATTTTAGTTTTTACATTTAATTCCTTTATGATTATGTTCAAGATATGATTCTAAGAACTCAAAATGGAAAGTAACTCTGTTACATAAACTTGTTTACTTCCTAAAATTATACTTTTAATGATAAACATAACTGTAATTAGAGAATGTAACCAATCTTAAAAAACAAGCCAACTTTTATTTTCTTTCTATCTTTCCTTCCACATATCCCAACTAATCTCACATGATAACCATTAACTCATATGACCTACAACATTCATACGGTGACTCAAAGTGTTCGAGGGCCTTTAAAAAAAATTAAAAGTTCATAATCTATACCCTAAGATTCTAAAATTTCTACTTCCACCCACCATGTTGTACTCAACATATCTTCATTTCTCCAGTGAACAAATTGATAAGCTAATCCCACATTAAGCAAAATAAATACGTAATGTGGTACTTTCTTAGATAATGGTTTGGGAAATCCAACCTCTTTTTTGTTTTTCTTTCTTCTTTTTGTTGAGACATCATAATAATACATCCAATGGAGAATTTGAAGGTCTGAAATGGCCAAAGAAAGAGTTTGCAAAGTTGGTCCCCCCAAAAGCACCTCCATTGCTGGTCTGTGCAATAAATATAGTGAGAACTGGATAAACAGCAAGTGGGGGAAAGAATAGCTACTAATCATAGAAAAATGATGACAATTTTGTCACACTGTCTGTAAGAACCTAAGTTGTCTTTTGTTTGCTGCCTACATTCTTTTGAACATCACAACCATTGGAGAAGATGACATTCAGAAACCTCCAACATGATTTCAACACTCCTTTTCTTTTCTTTCTTCTATTTTCCAACCTGGTAATGAATATATAGAGAGAGCAAAATGATACAAACCCTCTTGGCTTGTTTAGTCTCACTCATATCGTTTTGCTCATGGACATGTCCTAATCAGCCTGTTTGGCAAAATATGTCTTGGCTTGGCCATAAGAATTATTATTATTCAATTCAATATGGGGGAGGAATAACCAAGAATCAACAATAAGAACTATGAAATCAAACAAAAAGAATGATATATGACTATTCTACCATCTACTTCCTTCTACTAATCTGAAAAAAAATAGTTGAGGAACCATGACAAATCAATGGAGGAGAATAGGAAGACGAAAATAATGTGCATCTGTTAACGGTCAATCCAAACATAGGTTAGTGGATAGGGTATTCATTACCTTTACAAATATCAATGACTTAATCTCCCACAACCCATAATTATCATACTAAAGAAAACAGACAAGAATTTGAGCAATTTTCAAAATTTGAGTTTTGAACTTTCAGGTTTTTAAACACACTCTGGAAAGTGGAAAGTAACAACATGCATGGCTTTATTCTTTAAGAAAGCTAGATTGTGTCTAGGGCTTTGTAAAAAGTGAGTGCTAACAAGACTAGGTAGTTTTATGTTTGCTAAACAAATTGATGGGACATTTGATTCTTCATGCTATGCGTTATAATGCATTATAATCAACATCTTTTTATCACCTTTGCTGCTGTGACAAGTTAGAATCTCTTGCTTTGCTTTAAACCAAAGAAAGACATCTGTATCACATTTCAAATATATTAAGGAAAAAATAACTCAAGGCAACATAAACATGATTAGCATTGGTTACATTAACACACAGATCCACCAACATTTCATATCTATAAGAAAAGAACATCATTATGAAAAATTGATAAGCTCTAACATGATTAAGCACATTATGAGTCAGGTAGGCGATGCGGTGGTATTATTCTCCAAAGACAAAATGTACTGCTAATAAATATTTCGAATGTAACCAAATCAGTTGTCTTCCATTAAACACCACCAAGAATTGAAAAAACAAACTAAAACAAGTTCATTACGGTTGAGAACGCATGCTACCTTTTTCACTTGCATAGCGATGAGAACCTTGAACACATAAGAGTGGGAAATTTTCTGCATGAAGAAAAAAAAGCTACAATAAAGTAAACAGAGCAGAATGCTTGTATACATGCGCAGCTTACTCTAAAGTCAAGATTAGTAGGGCTAAGGGCTTTACCATACAATGGCCTCTTACACAGCAGCACCGACAGAATTTTATCTCAATTCTTGCCCCTCAGGAAGCTTTAAGAGCAACATCTTAGAGATGACAGCCTGAACTTTCAGCTTTTTCTGGAAGTTTTCTATTTTCAACATAAAACTCAGATAGGTACATGTAGTAGGAGTTAATAATCAATCACTTTTATTGATGTTTTTCACACTGTGATTTAAACAAATCTTCTCTGCATCTTTCCTGACCACAATAGATGTTGAAAATGAACTAAAATAAGGCTCTAAAAGTTGATTGGTTTATGGAAATTTTAATAAGCTGGCTTTGTCAACAAGTTAATTCAAACTCAATTTAGAATATTTAGTAATTCTGTAATGATTTATTAACAAAATTAAAACTCAACACTAGAGAAGGCTACAAAATAGAGACCCTAGATTACATAAACTCAATTCTGGAGCTTCCTTTTTGTTCTCCACAAAGAATTCAATTTAATCATGCTCCATTGGGTCAACAAATTTCGAGAAACAGATGAATTATTTGAAACAAAATCTTCTAATTGATCAAATAACACAAGAAACCTCATAAACTACATTGCAGGGAGACTTTATGTGAGTCTAAGAAGCCAGATTTGGGGAAGCAGCAGCTTCTACAGGCTTCATGGAACAAAAAAGATCCAAAACATCAGCATGGTTACGAATGTAACCAGGGCATTTTAAAAGAAGGTCTTGAGCATCTCCGTGCCTTCCAGCTTGGAAAAATGCTTCAAATAAATGGAGAACTACAGTCGTTGAAGGAAATTTCTTCGATGTCATGCCCTTTAGGAATTCAAGGCCATCATCAGCTGTTCCAGACTTGGATACATATGAGATAAATGGTTCAATAAATGGGGGGAATTCATGATTTCTCATCATCCCCAACAATTTTAAAGCATCTTTGAATTCCCCACAGAGCAGGAGCTTGTTTATCAATGTTTTGTAAGTAGAATGTCGTGGTTTTAGCTGGCTTTTATCAACAAGATCGAAGAGAAGATGGCTAGCATCAGTTTCATGTTTCTTTTGACAGTAACCATTTACTATTAAATCCAAAGCATATGCAGCAGAAGGGACCCCTCCTTTCTCAACCATTTTGTGGATACAATCAGAAGCCTTGTCAAGATCTCCAGCAGCACAATGCCCTTCAATCAAAGATGCCCAGGTCTTGTTGTCTGGATTACATCCAGAAGCTTCTAAGTTATTCATGAAATCATTAGCTTCATCACTTTTTCCTGTCCTACTGAGTCGATATGCAACCTTTCTCTTCAAACCACCACTACATACATATCCATACTCTTTCATTACATTTAAAACCTCATTGAACTCTCCAGTTCTACCAACACTAGACAGAGACCTGAGAACTGCAAAAACCATTGAATCCTTCAACACATTACCTGATTCTGAAAATACCTTCAATGCCCTTGAAAATAGATCTAGATCAAAGTGCTCACTTACTGCTATTTTCTTTAACAGAAAAGTAAGACAATCCTCCGAAGGCTTATCACCTACTGACATTGCAAAGACATACAAATTTACAGCTTCCTCAATCATTCTTCTTTTACAAAATCGTCCCAACACCTTGGCAAATGTCTCCATTTCCATTTTGTAACCTTGACTCCTCATTTCATCTACTACTTTCCAAAATCTATCTATACAATCTTCCCTTCCTAACACCCTAGCCATGGCGTTATAAGTTTGCTCATCATGCTTAAACATCCCACTCTCACCAATCCATAGGAAAAATATATATGCTTTTGCTGGGTCTGTGCTAAGATCCTCCAATATCATCTTAACCATATCACTTGAAAACGAAACACTCATATCACGCAACTGCTGTTCAACATCCTCTCCCCACAAATTCGTCCTGACAAGTCTGCTGACGTTTGAACCAAGCTTATCCGGAGATTTGTCAGTGGATCCTGAAGCAAACATATCTCTCAACTTCTCAGCTTCACTCTTCAATCCATCCTTATCAAACTTCTCCAATACCTTATCCCGTACAGTTTTAGACATCCCATAACCCTTTTTCTTCATATCACAATTCAAATCCCAAAACTCCTTAACAAACCCATTAACACCTAAAATACCCAGCATCAAATTAAACGACTTGGAGCTAAGTTTCTCACCATAATCCCCCGACACCCAATCAAAAAACCGGATAGCATCATCAGGGTTCGACTCGAGCTGCCCCAATACCTCCAAAACCAAATCATGACTAATAACAACACCATTCGACTCTAAACCCTTCCTAATTTCATCCACATCGCGAGATTTAGATAAAATGTCAACTATAACAGCATGATCAGATTCCTGTTCAGCCGCCGGTTCGGAAGAAAACGTTCGAAGGGTACCGTAAATGGGTCTTACGATAGTTGTGAAGTGAAAATCGGAAATGGGCGGCGAGGGGGTATGGTGAAGGGGGTGTTTAGGAAACAAAGACGATAAAGAGCGAAGTGATTGAAGATTGGGATGGGAAAGTACCTGAAAATGTGAAGAATTGGATGAAATGCGAAGGTGAGGTCGTAAACGAAGTAATCGCCATGAAAATCTCATATTTGCGGCTTTAGGGCACAGAATTTTGGAAGCAGAGCAAAGGCTAAGCGAGAAGAAGAGAGAGTGGGAGAAGTAGGGTTTTAGAGAAGAATAAAAAATTTGATTTATTGGAAATCAAAAATAAAATTTTCATTCTTTTTTCTTTTATGTATTGCAAATCATTTTTTTTAGTTAAACCATAGGTTATATTTTATTAATAGGAAGATTTTGTCCGATTGATGTGAAGTCAATATGAGCATAGCTTAACTGAACTAAATTTTTTTTATTCAAAGATTAAATTTCTACCACTTGCATATTGTTAGTAGAGATTGTAAATGAATGTTTATAAACATTTAAAAAGTTAATCCACGTTGTTAAAATTTAAATGAGTTATAATTGACAGGTTGGAGCCTCTTTATTTGACTTCAGTGTTAGCTTTTAACTTCTCGTCATTACAATTATTTTAACTTGAAATAAATTGATTTTATTACTTGGTAAGTTAGATTTTAGGGAAAATATCTTTTTGGTGCATTTATTTTATATATGGTCGTTATATTTCAAGATGTTACACTTTTTAGTTTTTAAGTTTATTTCAATTTTGTCTCTAGATTCAAAATGTTACAATTTTATCATCGAGATTTAAGTTTTTTTCAAATTGGTTCCTGGGTTTTAAGATTTTTTTTAACATTGATTTTTCTCTAAATACACCATTTTTATGTCTATTGGTATATGATGCCAATGCATATTAATTAATTTTAAAAACTATAATTAATTAATAAACGTTTACGTCTATGATTGAAAAAGGAATTTAATTAAAAAGAATTGTATTAAAAGTGTAAATCTTAAAATATAAAGAAAATATCCAAATTGAAAATGAGTAAAATTGTAATTAAACTGAGACTAATCTCAACTTAAACATTAAAAAGGATTTTTTTTTCTTGATTTTAGAATTTAGGAACTTAATGAAAACTTATATTAGGTAACTATATTACATATCATGATGCTTGTCGAAAAAGAACAAGGAACAAGGTAAAAAAATTCGTTGAGCAAGAGCGTAGAGTAGTGAAACCCATGACAAGTGTATTCTTAGTCAATTTACTAATTTCACTCAACGGTTAGGTTAATCAAGAGGGTAAAAAACAAAGTTTTTTAAAAGTTATGTCAAATCTCATTTGAACATTCAAAGATAAGTCTTCCAAACTTATGTTTGTAGAAAAAAGAACATATTATATATAAGACTTCGAGCTTTTCGATTTTGCAAATATAGCAAAACGTTTTATCTTTTTCATTCAATTATCGATATCTATTTTACAAGTGACAAATTAGAACAAAGTGTCAAGCCAATAGCCAAAGATAATCTAATCCATCTTAATGTTGTAAATTAAAAGTAATTAAAAATTGATAATATTTCTTGAAAAAAAAAATGGCACTATAATCTTGCATTTAGATAGACATAATTAAACCTAAATGTTGATTGATATAAAACAAATCATATAATCATTATTTAGCAACAATTGCTTTGAATATGATCTAAGAAAATATATTCATATATAAATTAAAGTTGAAAACGAAAAGAAATTCCAATAGGAATTTATTTGACATCTTTGAAAAAACCCCTAAGAAAAGGAGTAACCAAACAAATCCCAAACTCCAAAAGTAAAACTCATAATTAATTGATCAAATATCAATAATAAGGATGATGATATATGGTTTTATTTGTTGACAGCATCTTTGGCAGCATCAGCAGCACCTTGAGCCTTAGCCATCATCTGTTGGCCCGTCTCTTGAACGGATTCTTTAGCTGATTCTGCTGCATTACTCGCCTTATCCATCAAATTGCTCGCCTTCTCCTATATAATTAACAATACAAGCCACGAACATCATACACATTATACTCTTAATAAATATTTTGAAAATAAGAAAGATATGGAATAGATGAAAACCTGAGCTTGGCCCTTGGCTTCTCCAGCTTGATAGCTCATCTTGTTAGAGTTATTGTCTGCCATTGTAAAAGAGAAAGTTTAGAATAACAATTAGATCAATTTGTGAATATATGATTCTTCTAAATTTGTTTGATTCATTACAACCTCAAGCTGCTTGGTATTTATATACTACTTTGAAATGGAATCACTATGTGACACGTGTAATGCAACCCAAATTAAATCAAGTACCATGCCACGTGTCTTCCAATGAATGGAATGGGAGACCCATTGACTAGGAGATCCCAAGAATGGTTCTTTTCTTAATTAAATTAACTTTATTCTAAATTTAGAATTTCTTATTTATTATTAAAATAATAAATAATAAATTTTTTATAAATTTTGAGTTTGATTTTCAATTTAATCTCTAGTTTTATAATGTTACCATTTTTAAAACCATGACGCATAATTTTTTTTAGGAAATTACATCAAATGACAAAAACATTTAGAAAAAAACTGCTTATGACACCTATTTTTTTATATTGTGAATATGCAGTAAAATTAGTGATATTTTAAATTTACTATTTTTGAAATTTAGAAAATATAGTGCTTATTCACATGACATCGTCCATATTTGCCAATATATATCTTCAATTTCAAATTTTATTTTTTAGATAATAATATGTTTTTATTATATATAATAGATCTCGACTTATAATTTCTTTTTAGTATAGATGATTTAATCGTTGAAGTAAATCCATGTTAGCTATCTTGTGAATTTTCTTATTTTACTTCTATTTTTATTGCTTTTACCAAATGAACATGATTTAACTCACATTAAATATGTATTTTCAATTTTGTGTTCGGTTCGATTTGATCCTCATCCATTTTTTATTAAAGAAAAAACATGTTTTTCTACCTAGTAACATAGATTTGTTCTATATTTTCATTAACATATTTTCGAGTTCTTTTAAGAATAATAATAAAAAAAAAAACAAATTATTTATCAAAAAACCATTAAAATACAAAATCCAAATAAATATTTTGCATACTTTTCCATTTTTGACCATTTTTTTTTTCTTTTTTTCTTCCATATCACTTAAATTGTTATGTAAATTCAAGATCTCAAATTTTACATAAACACAATGAGAAAAAATGGAAGTCGAGGATATTTTTAGAAAAATTACAAAAAAAAAAAAAGGTAAATAAACAATTCATCACTTTTTAAATTAGTCGAAATGTTTAAACTAATTACTTTTTACTTAAGTGACAGTCACATTTTGTTGTTTATTATATTTTGGTCCATATAATAAAAATACTAATTCATCATTTTATATCGATGTAAAACCCTAAAAAAATATGAATTGATAGAAATTCAATTATTAGCCTTTCGGTTCTCTCCTTCTTTTTTCGACATCGGAATACATGCTCCAATTTTTTTTTTTTTAAATTTTCAAAAATAATAGATATTAATAGACATTGATATACTTGATGCTATAGTTTGTAAATATTTTAGTTTATTTTATTATATTTAAAAATGCCCTGATTTTTTTCTCCTTTACAAAAGTCTATATTATTTAATTTTATTTTTGTGTTACTTCTTTCATTCCTTTCAAAATTAATTACCTTTACATCTTTTAATTTAATTTGTGAAAAAATAAAAATTCAAATATTAATTTAAAATTTCTAAAATATGTTTCTAACTATTGTGCTATAATTTCTTTTACTTTGTATATCTTTCTACATCTATGACCATTAATTATTTGTTTCTGTTTTCATATTCCCCTCTTCAAATGATTTAAGTTTAGATACTCTTTTTGCTATTATATATATCATCCACTACAAGAAAAAACACCCATTTGTAACACTGAAAATTCAAAAACTCATTTATTCTCTCCCTTTTACAAAGAGAAAGGCTTGGAAAAATACATTAAATAGATGGAGAGAAAAAACCTCTTAACAAAACAAATAAAAAGAAGATATTGAAATGATCAAAAGTGATATGATCATCATTTGTTGACAGCATCCTTAACAGCATCAGCAGCTCCTTGAGCCTTTGCCATCATTTGTTGTCCAGTCTCTTGTACTGATTCTTTAGCTGATTGAGCTGCATCACTTGCCTTATCCATCATATTGCTCATCTTCTCCTACACATTAATCAAACATACAAACTCAACTTAACAACGTTACCCATTACTAGAACCCAAACCAGCCCCTGTAATAATATTGAATTATTGCTTAGGTAGGCTATATCATGGATGGATAGAAATATGTGAAATAAGATGTGATTTACTAAATAAAATGATAGTGTATTGATTAACATATATAATGGAATACTGTATTCACTAGGGTTACATTTACGGCACGAGTAACCTAATTCATCAATAGTGAATAATTCGTAATCAAATATTGAGAAGTAAATGATGCTCAACATATTCATGTAAGATCATGTTACCAATGTATCTAGTCGATAACGATATACCTATAAAAATTTTAAAAAAATCTAGAATTTTAGAAATTTATGATGCATTGATAAAAAAAATTTAAAGGAATTTAAAATATTTGTTCGATATCCAATCAGTTAAAAAAAATCCGAAAAATCTAAAATTTTAGAATGTTATTTGTTTGATAAAAGCATTAAAAAAAATCTGAGATTCTATTCAATGCATTAAAAAAAATCCCAAAACTATGGGAGATAATTTGTTCAAGGTTGATATTGATAAAAATAGTTATCATCCTAAAAACAAGATTCATTACTTTTAGGCCAATAGTAACAATTAAATAAACTACAACACAATGATAATCCAATTATATTTACAAATGGGGTTAAGTAAACATGTTAAAAAAAGTTAATCATCGAGTGCATTCCTGTAACTAATTATCGATGAAAATCTATTACGATTACACTATTTTTCATTTCAATTGTGAACGCATGATCTAAATGCGTGTTAAATATGTATAAGTATCAAATTAATTATTTCATTTTTTAAAAAACAGAAAAAGGAAATGAGGATCATGATCATAATAGATGAATAAAACAAACCTGAGTTTGGCCCTTGGCCTCTCCAGCATGGTAGCTCATCTTCTGAGAGTTATCTGCCATTTTAACAGTTTTAAATACAGATTCAAAAACACACAAATAAATAAATGAGAACTTGAAAAACACTTGATATATGGCTCAACCTAGTTGCTTTGGTTCTTCATTTATATATATAGCAGCATGGGTTAGACTATGGCTTGACATGTGTAAAATTCGAATCGAGGCGTCGTGCCAAGTGTTGAGTTTTAATTGGAGTGGTTATAACAGGACTAGGAGCAAGGAAGAAGTGTTCAAATGATCATAATAATGCATATTACAAATTACAGATATTTGACTTCTTCTATGTTGGGGGGAGTTAGATTGGCTTTTTAGTTATTAGTTGGATATGTTGATCTTGAGGATATATATATTTTTGTCATTTCACCTTCTTCAAATATTACAAATATTGATTGGATTTATTATTCTTTGTAACATTGATTTGACAAAAGTGAGTTTAGCTTGATAAAAAATAATTGGTACGATTGTTCATTCTAGAGGTGGGAGATTTGAATTTGTAATTTCTAATTGTTCTCAATATATAGTGTCATCATTTTATAATCAAATCATTTTTTATAAAATCTTTAAATTTATACTATGTAAATACTAATATTTGTATATGTAAATTTCAATTTCTTTATTTGACTATGATCTATACTTTTTAGAGTTGCAATTTGAAAACTAAAAAGGATAGTTTTTCAAATTTGTTCATATGTCTTCCTAACGAAGTTTTAAAGAAATTGTGATTAGAAAAAACAATTTAAATTTTTTTTTACGGTATAATGGAAAGATTGATTTGTTCTTCAAGATTGATTCTTCTTCATGCATGTTGATATATTGAATCCATGAAAATTTAAAAATACTATACATTAAATATAAAAAAATTAACTTATGCGCATGTAAGTGTAACAAATTAATTAATAACTGCATTCAAACTAATTAAAAGAATTAGATGCTATGGTTGTTTTTATAAACTATTGAAATTAATTAACAATTTGATGATGAGACATTAAAATATATATCAAAATTTATCAACTCATTACCAAAATAAAAAGTTAGAAAAAATCTTATAAAAATGTAATTAAATATATAATGAAGAGGTAGAGAACTACTACACATCATCATCATATTATAAATTTGGTTCTTAAACTCTAAACTGTGTGGATTTATTTTAGTAAATCTTAAAATATGAATAATAAATTCCTTATTAAATTATCAACTTCATTTTAAAAAAGAAAAAAACTAATTGATCATATGTTAAATATAAAAATATAAACTTTTATATATAAAACGCGAAACCCTTTTTCTGTTTAAAAATATAAAAATTCATTGACAAAATTTGTAATTTTGATACCAAATTCAAAACTAAATTTATAATTATTCAATAATAACCATTCACTTGGGATCGAAGGATTGAACTTGTAGTCTTTGAAGTCGATTCAACATGATGTTTTATATTGTTTGAGCGCTATACCCAATTTGACTGTGCGATTTATTTAATTATAAAAATAAAAAAAAAATTATTTAGTGTGATTATTTTAATATGGACATTTATAATTATTATATATATGATTGAATTTGAAGCAATATTATACACATTTCCATGTAAAACCCTAAAACAAGTTTTGAATATATTTCTCCCCTCTAATTAGAAATGTATTTGAAACTTCATATTTAATTTTAGAATCATATATCCTCCCATGTGATCTTACTCTTTCTGCTATTGAATTAAACTAATATTAAGACTTTGACCCTCTTAATATTCTTAAACATCTATATAACTTCATATCAATTTGTTCGACTTTTAAATGAATGCATGTCAAAGAGAAAAACAAAACAAAAGAGTCATGAGCCATATGAGAGTTTTTGTTTTATTTTTATTTTCAAGTCTCTTGAACAATACAAGCTTTGTTTAAGAGATCAGATGAAAAAAAAAAGTCTAAAACAAAAACAAAAATAAAGAGAGACATTACTAATGGAAAACAAATTAAAAAACCGAAAACGACGAGCAGATTATTCGATCGATCGACATAGCTAGGGTAGCTTCATTTGTTAACTGCATCTTTAACAGCATCAGCTGCTCCTTGTGCTTTAGCCATCCTTTGTTGTCCTGCTTCCTGCACTGATTCCTTCGTCCATTCAGCTGCATTGCTTGCTTTGTCCATCATGTTGCTCGCCTTCTCCTGCATGAATAAGAACGTCTCATGCATATTAGCAAAACACGACGAATCAAATGCTGAGTTAGGGTGTGTTTAAGAGTGATATAATATAATTGGGGTGGTGATTTCAAAACTCATTGAATAAAATTTGTGAGATTGCACGGATCCACAAGCTTCTTTAAAATAAGTTTATTAAAATTTAAACATTTAATATTTGATTAGATTTTTTATAAGTGTTTATATACAAAATTTTATCAAAATTTTGGATTATGAGTGTTTCCTTTAAAATTGAATTATTTTTCAATCTCATTTTTAAAACACCTAATTTTTTAAAAAAATTTAATCACTTTACAAAGTAATCCAAACCTATTTGTATACACTCTTGAATATTTGATTTTAAAATCCTTAAAATCATTTTGTTTATAATAAAATTCATTATGAAATCCATATTTATTTACTCAAAATCAGTTCGCAAATCTTAGTTCTCATCCAATGAAAATTGATTTAAAACTATTTCTAAAAAAAAATGCACTGATGCAAATTTCAACTATTTTTCTTGATGGAGAGATAAATTTTCTTTTTGTATCTTATTGTTTATGCTACGATCAAAATTAATGCATATAGTATATGTTATGCATATTTTGTTGTACCTAGTTAAAGCACTAAGCACATTACCTATTTTAATAAGCTAATTTTCTCCTAAAAACAAAACTTATCAAGCTTAAATTAATCCTAATGGAGTTGTATAATTGAAATTCGATAGAAACATTGATACAAACTTAACTAACAAATTTATTGATTTGTATATATATATCTATTGCGACGTGATTTGATCAAAATTAAATCATGTTTACCTAAAGTAAGTTTTTGTATCAAGTACATTTATTAATTGGTTAGCTATGTAGCTAGTCTATACATATTAATGATATAAGGTTATACGTACTCGAACCGTTGATCTTATTATTATTATTTGATTATTTAATTCATCAGAAGTTCAAAAGTAAAACATATATTTCACTTGGAATCGAAAAAAAATCATTCTAACATAAAATACCCAAAAATCTTATGAATATATATAATTAAATATAATGAGAAAGAACTATTACAACTCTTCAAACAATAATTTCCTAGAGCAGAACACCACAAAGGGAGTCTCTTATGATAAATTAGAGAAAAACAACTCACTAACAAAAAGAATCATAAAAAGAAAAATAAAACTTGTGCGTTTGCATAGACGGCGCACATATAATAAAATGAAATAAAATGTTAAGGTGCATTTGAATTGACGGTTCTAAACACTTAGAAATTAGAAAGTCAATCCAAACAAACACTTAAAATTTTATTTGTTCAGGCCAGTTGCATCTTTGATAGCTTCGGCTGCTCCTTGAGCCTTTGCCATCACTTGTTGGCCTGCCTCTTGTATCGTCTCTTTAGCCGATTGAGCTGCGTTGCTTGCCTTGTCCATGAGATTGCTCTCCTTCTCTTCGGCCTGACCTTTGGCTTCTCCAGCTTGGTAGCTCATCTTTTGCGAACTATCTGCCATATTTTTAATAAATACTTCTCGAGAGAGACTGTTACAAATCAAATAGTGATGAAAGCTTTGGATGAAGTTTTGGATGAAAAATTGGGTGATTGTGTTGTTGTTTATATAGTGGTTTGGGATTGAGTAAATTGATTTTTTAGACCCACAAGTGGGAGAAATTTGTGTGGGTTTTGTTGCTAAATTTAGGGATTAGTTTTTTGATTGATTCAAACTTTTCAATATTTTCAGCAACAAATTATTGGGAATGACCATTGTGTGGATGTGTTGTAAATTTGTAATTATTGTTCTTATTAATCTTTTTAAAATTTTCTTATCCTACCTTTAATTTGATGCATAAATAAAGTTCATAAAAATGAAATTATTTTACATAGTAAATGTTTATGGCTAAGAAAAAAATTATGTATCTAATAAAAAGATACCAAATAACTCGTTTGCTAACGTTTCTGTTTCGTTTATCATATTTTAGGAAATAAACATGTTTGATAATAATTTTTTTTTTCAATTTTAGAATCGTTTTAAAAGTGAACTAAAATTAAGAATTACAAAAAGCAATTTTTTCCGTTCTGTTTCTATTTTATTTGAGTGTGTTTCTTTTGTGAATTAAAGTGCAAACTTTGGCTTAATACAATTTTGTTTTGTTTTTCTTTCTTTTATTTTTAGTACATACAAAACCAATAAAATTTTATAAATATATAAATTTTAGAAAAATGATTGTAAATGAAAAAAACTGGTAAAAATATTTTGTAAAAATTTTAGTTTATTTTATTATATTTAAAAATGATCGATCAAAATAAAATTGACTAAAATATTCATTTAACTTCATTTTAATATTTTTACAACAATTTTATATAATACTATAATTGTGAGTTAAATTTGAGTCAACGTCATTAAAACAAATGTCTTAAGTGAGAAATAATATAGCAAATCAAATTTTCATATAAATTATAGAAATTTTTTTATTGTTGTTATTAAATTTACATCGAAATTTATGAGTATTTATTCATGTAAATATTTGAATGGAGAATTTGCATAGGGACATTTTTAAAAATAGCAAAATAAATTAAAATATTTACAAACTATAGCAAAATTTTGGATTCTATCACTACAACATATCAATGACTATCAGTGATAGAATTTGTTATATCTTGTAAATATTTTGTAAAATCTACTATTTTTAAAAATTCTCCATTTACATAAATAGAAAAAAATAAAAAGTATTTATAGCAAAAAAAAAAAAAAACATGAATACTTTAGGTTTGGGTTAAAATTTTAGTTATTAATTTTGGGCCGTATATAGTTTGCTAATTCTTCTATTTTTAAAAATCCCCTATTTGAAACTTATTATTTTTTTGAGAAATTTTAAAAAATAGTAGATTTTACAAAATATTTACAACCTATAGCAAATTCTATCACTTATAGTAATTGATATGCTACACTCATAGAAGACAATCAGTGATAGAATCCAAAATTTTGCTATAACTTGTAAATATTTTAATTTATTTTGTTATTTTTAAAAGTGTCCCTATTTTTTTTTATATTTTTATGCATGCTATATATAAGAGAAAAAAATATTAAATAAAAATGAGAAACAAGAAATCGTAATCAAACAAATTTCTATTATTGTTTCTTTTTTTCTTTCTATTATTGTTTCTTTTTTTCTTTTTTGAGAAACAAAAACAGAATAATTATCAAATATATTTTGTTGTTTCTAGTTCTTAAAAAACAGAAAACGAGAAACAAAAAGAGCAATTATCAAAGAGTCCTAAATCTTTCTTATTTCAACAAAAATACAAACATATCTAAGAGAAGTTTGTAAGTCCTCTTCCCTATGTTGTTTTTCTTTCACTTCTTTTCTCATGTAAACACTCATCTCTTACAAGTTACAATTTACGATAACAAATTTACAATCCAATAGCTTTGTGTGATTTTGTGGGGATGTATTATTGTTTGAGATTTTATTGATATCTCCATTCACATTTATGTGAAACTAAAACCTCGATATTTTCATCCACATCAATATTTTAAACCTCCTATAAAAGATAAAAATGTTTTCACTGCTTATGGATGGTTCCAATTCTACCAAATGTGAAAATTTCCATTACAAAACACTACATTCTATTTGATCTTTAGGGTCTCAAGAGCAACTCTAAAGTCTAAACATTTCGTATTGCTTTTTATCTTAGGGCTAAAACTATACCTATAACTGTGAACATCATCTTCTATTTGAGGTTTAGGCATTTCCATACAATCATTAGCCATTGGATTAAAGAATCTGATCAATAGTATATTAACAAACCATAATAGGAATTTACAATTGTTTCTATTTCATGAGAATTCATTCAAAGGTATCAAGTTGGTTTGGACATGCATATGTGAATATTATTGATTGCTTTCATTTGATTTTCTTTTTTGAGTTAATAATTTTTGTTTTAAAATTTTAAATATTGTTTCTTCCTAGATTTTAGTATTTCTTTTATGTTATTAAATTTTCAGTTCCCCAATTCTGAGCCACATACCCCATACCCAAATTCATTCATCTTTTACTTAATCTTAAACCTAAAATCTCTTCAACTTTCTCCATGCCATCACAATCTCAAGCTTCCAAACCCCTGAAATCTCAGTCTTTTTCAACATTTCTGAGATACCCTTTTCATCTTTCTCCCTCATCTTTCTCCTCTGTTCTTCAATTCAGTTAATTCACCTCACCCTTAACTTAACCCAGTTGAGATTATTTTCATGGCGGGTCTCTCTGTTTTTTCCATTAATGGCTACTCTCGGAGCTTTGGACCTCATATTGACACCAACAACTCTGTATTGAGGTATAAAAGTTTTTCTGCTACTTCACTTTCTCTTCCTTCAATGCCTTTTCCTTCTACCTACAGAAATTCTCAATGCCAGTTGCTCTGTAGTTGTAGATTTCGTGTAACCATAAATGGGCAATGGCGATTTTCCTCTTTAGAGTTTAGCAAGTTCTGTAAACCCTGGTGTGGATTTTCTTGTAATTGTAAACTTGGGTATTTGATGAATGATAAAATGTCTCATCTGGGTGGTAGAGGGAGCAACAATTTGAGAAGAAAGTTTGGTTTAAGATTACGCCCAAGGTTGAGATTGTTATCTAGAAGATTGAAAACTGTTTCTGTTAGGTCAACTTTGAACAATGTAGGGACGTTTATTAGGAAGAATGTTAGAAAAGTGACCCTTTCTGCTTCAGTTTCTATTGTCTTGGCGATTTGCTATTTGTTTCTAAAAATAACAGCCGTCCCACCTTCCAAGAATGTTCCATATTCAGATTTCATTACCAGTCTTCAGAATGGAACTGTCACTAAAGTTTTACTCGAGGAGGGGTCTCGTCGTATATATTTTAATCGAAGTTTTACTGAATCGATTCAAGGTTTAGATGGTCAACCATTAGCAGTAGCTGTAGATAGTTCTAATGGAAGTGATAAGGGAATGAGTGAAGATTCAAGAACTGTTCAAGCCCCAAGAACGAATTTATTGACAAAAATTTCAAGAAGGAAAAGCAGTGTTGCAATTCCTGAGTGGCAATTCTCGACTAGGAAAGTAGATCGTGATGAAAAGTTTCTGCTTGGTTTGATGAGAGAAAAGGGAACTACTTACAGTTCTGCACCTCAGTCAGTTTTGATGTCGATGAGAACTACATTGATAACAATCATATCTCTATGGATTCCTTTAATTCCTCTCATGTGGCTTCTCTATCGTCAACTTTCTGCATCAAATACAACTGCAAAAAAGCGACAACCAAACAGCCCCATGGTTGGATTTGAAGATGTGGAAGGCGTTGATGGTGCTAAAGTGGAGCTCATGGAGGTATGGTATTTAAAATTTTGTTAATACATCTGACAATCTTTCCTCTTCATCTACTACTTTAGCATGCTTTTATGTATTTTTCAACGTAGGAAATTGAAAATTGATTTGCTGATTTGTCCTTGGCATTTTACTAGGTGCTCTTTTTTTCCTTTTTGTGAGTACTATTAGATGTAATATGTTCTTGTTTTAAACTAGTTTCTCTTATCTAATTGTAGGTTGTAAGGTTAAAATATTGTTTTTAGTTCTTGAATTTTGTCTTGTTCCCCTTTTCTATCAAAGTTCTATGAAGTCCTACTGACTGCAAGATAATTTCGACATTTAATCTTTGACAAGAGACTGTCTTTACAATAAAAAGTTTAGGAACTGAAGTAGAAATTGAGATAGAAGTTTAGGGATTAAAATTGAAAAGGAATCAAAGATGAATATTTTCTTCAATAAATCTTTATATGTAAAGCAGGTGCTTTCTTTTTCTCTATTGACTAAATTTATGATCATAGGTAGTATCATGCCTTCAAGGAGCTATGAACTACCAAAAACTAGGAGCAAAGCTTCCTAGGGGTGTCCTGTTAGTAGGACCTCCTGGAACTGGGAAAACACTCCTTGCACGAGCTGTGGCAGGAGAGGCAGGGGTTCCGTTTTTCAGCGTTTCTGCCAGTGAATTTGTTGAAATGTTTGTTGGAAGAGGGGCAGCACGTATTAGAGACCTTTTTAATGTGGCAAGAAAATGTGCACCATCAATTGTATTCATAGATGAACTTGATGCGGTCGGAGGGAAACGGGGTAGAAGTTTCAATGATGAACGTGACCAAACATTAAACCAGGTGAGATCTTCAGTTAGCATGTGAATCACCCACTCTCTTTGCTCAATCTTTTCAGTAAAAATTCCATGATCTAACTTTCTTCCTTTCTAATTACTATAGTTGTTGACTGAAATGGATGGATTCGAGTCGGATATGAAAGTGATTGTTATAGCAGCAACTAACAGACCCGAAGCATTGGATCCCGCCCTATGTAGACCAGGTAGATTCTCGAGAAAAGTTCTCGTAGGCGAACCTGATGAAGAAGGAAGGAGAAAAATATTGGCAGTACATTTAAGAGAAGTTCCGCTAGAGGAAGACCTCAACTTAATCTGCAGTCTAGTAGCAGCACTCACACCTGGTTATGTAGGCGCTGATCTTGCAAATATTGTTAACGAATCAGCACTGCTCGCTGCTCGTAGAGGTCAGTTGTCGTTCTCCTTATACACAAAGAACTAATGAGTTCCAGTTTTCTGACTCAGAACACCATCTTCTTGAGTTTTTTTACCACTTCGGGGGCCATCATTCGAGTTCTTTCTTCTCCTTTCTGCAGGTGGCGAAATGATATCGAGGGAAGATTTAATGGGAGCCATTGAAAGATCAAAATTTGGGATCAACAGCAAGCAACTGAGGTCTAATACAATAAGCAATGAACTTGAAAGACTTTTTCCATGGATGACATCTCTAATGGGAAGAAATGACAGAAGAGTGGATCCATCACAAGGGCCATTAGGCTATCAAACTTTGAGCTGATATGATTTCATGTTGTGTCAAACATATTCATTCATACTTGCATAATCCACATTTGATACTGTAAATAAATTTCTTGTACCATTTTAACGTAGAAGTTTGGAATGACTCATGGGAAAAAAAATATATCTTAAACCCTTTTTTGATAAAAATTACTTAAAATAAAAACAGCTGCTATTTCTTAAAAATGTTTTTCTAGTAAAAGTTTGTTTAGTTTTTGATATAATGAAAGGATTATTATTAATTTAAAATTACTATAAATGACTTCGTCTATGGCAGTGTCACGGTGGTATTCGACGATCCTCAAAGGTGGTGATTAGAGTTTCTCATACAACCTAGGAATGACTAACTATTTTAAACACTTAAATTTCATTTTTCTAAAAAGAGATTTTAAGTATTTTTTTCTAAATCAATTTATTTTATAAACTCATATATTTCATGTGGTTGTCAAATTGTCGTAATCAAAATATTTGCGAGCCTCTCCCATCAATTGATTGTGTTAAATGGAGGAGTTGGAAAGCAAGAGAAGAATTATGAACATAGATGGGGGCATGAGACTTCCATTGAATGTTGTTAAAGTAATATTCTCTCAACTTGCTATCTCCAATTTGCCAGTGTGCAGGCTCGTTTGCAAAACTTGGAATGATTTTGTTATAGATTACACTTCATAATGAGTATATGAGTGTTCACTTTATCATTTTATATGCATTTGTCTCGCTTATTTGTAGTTTAAAATGTTGGTTCATTACGTGGGAGGGAGGAGGGAGGAGTTTGAATACATCCATCTCTACGTTCAAATTATGTGTGCTATTTTTTTACTTGGTGGGTTGCTATACTTTGTTATGTTGTCACTTTATGTTGCTACTTTGTCATTTTTGTTGCTACTTTATCACATTGTCACTTGTTTTTTGTTTCTTATTTTAAGTTATACGTGTGATCTTGAACATCAGATTTTGAGATACTACTTATTTTGGTGTAACACTTCTTGCTTATTTTGGGTTCTTGCTTATTTTGGGTTAGGATATATTTTGATTAGGTCAATGAATTTTTTTTTGGTGTATGGGATTTAAGAGTTAGAATGACAAACTTTGACTTAAGGAATAATGTATGTAAGGTTTGTGAAAACTTAATTAGCAATTCTCAAATATTATATTACTAAAATGTTACATTGTTGAATTGAATATTAGTTTTACTTTTAATATAAAAGTTTATTTTTGTTATATTTGTTCCTCTATTGATTTGATTGTTGATTAATTATTGTTCGTGCATAATTATGTATTATTGGAAAAAATTGCTTATTTAGCAATTACAATTCATATATAAAATTGTACACCACTTATGTCGACAAACATATGTTTTAGACCGCATTTTGAAGAACGGTTATGTTGACAAAACGTGTATTTTCATTGGGAAAACTTATATGCCAATGCAACATTTTTCGTCGGTAAAAATGCAGTATGCCTACAAAATTACATTTTGTCGGCAAGAACTTCTCCCAACACGGATATGACGACATTCTTGTCAATGCAAAAAAAATGCGTCGGCATAACTTAGGGTAACATTTTTTTGGATTTTGGGCGAAATTTTTTTCGTTGGTAAAAGTAAAAATTCTCGTAGTAACAAAACTTGGTCTCTTAAAATCCATAATTTTCTCAAAAGAAAGAAACTAACTTTGTCAAATTGTTATTTTATTTTTCTTTTATGTTTGTTTCCTCAAATTTAGATGGGTTGTTGTTACTAATTAACACTTCAAAATCAAAATATTTGCATACCCTCTCTGCCCATCAATTTGTGTTTAATGAAGAAGTTAAAAAGGAAGAGAAGAGTTATGAACATAGATGATGGAGACACGAGGCTTCCATTTAATGTTGTTAAAGTAATATTCTCTAAACTTGCTATCTCTAATTTGCCAGCGTGCAGACTTGTTTGTAAAACTTGGAATGATTTTGTTATAAATTACGCTTCATCTTATAGATTTGTTCCAAACGTTTTCTTTCTTTGTACCTGTGATATTCGTCCCTCCAATTGCAATTGTAATTGCAATTCTAGATGTGATATGACTCGTGAATGCAATTTCAAGATTCACTGTATCGATATTGATACAATGAGTTGTGTTGGCTCATTTGGATTTGAAGATGATCACAATCACTCGACTGTCTCAATTATCAGCTCTTGCCATGCTCTACTACTCATTTCCAAACTTATTGATACTGATGATTTATGTGAGGGCATATTAAATCCGATGACTAATGAGTTTTTTGAACTTCCTGAACGTGAATATGATGAGTCTAGTCCCTATTATGGATTTGGTTTCAACCCGAAGACAAAGGAGTACAAATTGTTCAGAGTTACCAAAAGGGATAGATATGAATTCTATAGTATAATGGAGATCATGAGGTTTGGTGATAGGAGTGGAACCAAGGAAGAATGGAGGCATTTTAAATGTCCACCAATTAACTTTGACGATCATGGTGCTTACTTGAATGGAGTTATCTATTGGATGGGAAAAGAAAAGGGAAAAGCGTATGTGATTTATGCTCTTGACGTTGAAACCGAACAAATGGAATTAGTTGCTGATTTAGAAGTTGGACCTCACAACTTCAGGTATAATGGGTACATAGCGACGTTAAATAAGAGTGTTTATGCATATGTTCCCATCGTTGGACCATGTTGTACTAAGATTCAAGTTTGGACGATGCAAGAAAAAAAATCGTGGATTAGAGAATTTGTTATGCATGATGAAGTATCAAGGGCTTTGAGGATGCCAATGCAATTGGTTAAAGTGTTGAAAGATGGAGAGAGATGGTTTTTTGTTGAAGGTAACATTCTTTGCTGTGATAAGACAGGGATGAACATCAAGACAGAATCATTATGGAATAGGAAAATTGAAACAAGATTTGATGGATTATGTCAAATAGAATCCTTGAATTTTGGATCTATTCAAAATATATTGGCAGGCTACCAATGAAGAAGTTCTTTTTCTAATTTATTCTTTTTAAGGATTATGTATTTTTATTTCATTAAATTTTGTTGAAATATCTATCACAACTATGGAAATTAAAGTCATCAATGACTTGATTTTTGCTAGTATTTTTTTTATAAATAAAGTTGAACAATGGAATCTAGAAATATTTGATCCGTTTCTATTTTGTGGTGTGATTTTTTTTTTTCATTCGAACTTAACTTTTAATTGTGTGTGAACCATTCGTGGTTAATAATTCATGCTTATTTTTTACCATACCATTTTTTAGGTTGTGAATCGTTTAGTAAATTAAATGAGATATTTTTAGGTTGTGAACGCAACTAAACCATTCATTTCGCATAAACCTTTGATGCTTAACAAATCACACTACTGTATCAACAACATTCAAGAACATACAAAATTGTTTAATAATTTCATTATATTACAAGGGAATATGTTTGGGCATAAAAATGTATATGAAATCTCCTTAACTTTTGAAAAATAATTGTATAATTTTAATGAAAATGCTAATGTACTCTAATAATTTGATTTTAAAAAATTCAAAAAATTTAACAAAAAATTCAAATTTACACACATGTCACACAAACATTTTATGATTTTTAAACAAGTTAAATTAATATTTATTATTTATATATTATATTTACACAATGACATTTTGTTGACTCTCGATCGTTTATGTACGTTCGAGAAAACTTAATAGATTATATCGCTTGTCTTGTCCATCATATTGCTCACACCTTCTCCTAAACGAGGACACGAACTAAGATGAACATATAAACCAAACATGGGTCATTAATTTTTCAATGGCAACCAATGAAAGCAAAATGGAATAATCTATGAAATATAATAACAAGTACTAGTGAGTGTAGTGTTATAGAATAAAAAAGAAAAGTTATAGATAGTATAGTAACTACAATAACTTGATTAGAGATTGATTAGAGATATATAGTAATTACAATCCAATTCACTACTT
>CM046891.1:1200845-1334310 GCA_025688845.1 Cucumis hystrix | reverse complement strand
CTTGACCTCCAGCAACAGCTTGATATTGAACTTGATCTCCAGCAACAGCTTAATATTGACCTTGACCTCCAGCAACAGGTTGTTGACCTTGACCTCCACCGGCAAACAGTTGATGTTGACCTCCTCCACCCACAAAAGGGACTCCCATGGTCATGCCTGCTCCAACAGCGCCTTGTTGTCTTGCATGGGTCATGCTGCGGGTAACACGTTGATATTGACCTGCAGCTGCAAACGGTTGTTGATAAACCAAATTCAACGAGAGTTTCGCTACCTTGAGCGAAACTCTAGCAGATCCTGCATTTTCAATAATGTGGAAAGCCTCTTCGGCAACGAGCCAACACTTTTCTACGTTTTTCACTGCTGGAGCTGAAGATTGATTTGTGAGGACACAATTAGCTGCACACATAGCTTGAAATGCGGCATTTGCAGCGGCGTTGGTGGCATTGGTAGCAACTGTGAAGAGTCTATTATCATCCATCACTACAAAACAATATAAGTTAACGTTAAAAAAACAACATATCAAAAATTGTAATGAACTAAACTCAACACATACACTACTCCTAAATAGATATAAACCACAATCTAAGACAAGCAAAATAGAGATAAATAACCACCAACAGTTAAAGCTATAGTTATGCAAAATTCAGAGTATAGTACAATTTTTTTTATCAATAATCTGAAATTCAAAACAAGTGAAGACATAGATGCCAAAAGAATAAAAGAAAAATAGAGTTAATGACAAGCCGCGTCTTCAAAATTGTAACCCTAACACCAACCAGTAAACATAAGTAAAGAGAAAAGTACAGTTTTAGAGGTCTAAAAAATGGGGATGCCGTTGATGTCGACGATGGCCTTGAGATTGCTGTTGTTGACAGACAACTTGAGAAAAAAAAAAAAAAGAAAAAAAAAAGTTCAGACGGTGGATGGAAGAAATCAGAGACAGTACAGAAATAAAGTAGAAAATGAAGGGACATGATCGGAAAAAACACACGAGAGAGAGGTGGAAGAGTATGAGAAATAGAGGGAGTTTCGGAGGTCTAAAAGGGGAAGAAAGTGAAAATATACCTGAAGAGCTCGACAATGGTGTTGAGGTTGCCGTTGTTGACGATGGCGTTGAAGCCGTTGCCGACGATGGTAGTCTGAGAAATCGGCCGGAGAGTGGAGAAGAAATGTGGAAGAGGAAAATGACGAGGGAGAGAGGAAGAAGAGTGGCTTCCCGCGCAAGTATTTTCTGTGTTATGGTGCATAGGAGAGAGAATAGAAGTGTGACACTATAACAAAAGTTTAGGAATTTAATCCACGAAATTAATTATAAATTTCATATTACAACCTTGTCTAAACCAAACATAATTAAACAAGCAAATTGATACATCTCCTAAAATTGAAAAAAATAAATTAAATACGATTCTTAGTTATTGACATCGAAGATTTGTATAAGCTATATGTAACATTTTTCTTTAAAGCTCTTACATAATAATATTGTCTTTATTCAATTTAGTAGTTGGTAAAGACATGGATTTTTAAAAAACATTAATGAAATTAAATAAAACTAAAATAAATATATGTATTCATTTTTAAATTAATAATATGTTCGGTTTGAGTTTGATATTTTATTGGAACCATGAACCAACCCAATAATCCATAAAATTTTTGTTTATTTGAACATAAGCTCAATTCAAATAAGTTGATAACATGATATACACCGCACAAATTCGGTTTGATTGATTTGTCATATTTTTTAAACACTCCTAATAGAACCTTGAAATAAAAGAATGAAAAATGATAGTAAATGAGCAAAAGAAAAAGTCTATTAGAGAATGAAATTAGTATATTAGACAATATTGATATGACATTAATTCTATACATTCAATTACCATAAAGTATTAAAAATATAATATTTATAACATACGCCAATAATCATTTAAAACGATGGCATGGTTAAATTTAAATAGTAATAATGTTTAAGTGATCAAGAGCCTGAACTTGACGGCCCTTGGCTTCTCTAGCATGGTTAGCTCATCTTTTGCGACTTGTCCATTATTTTCTTCTCTAATGAATTTCGAAAACAAGATAATTCGAAGCTTACAAAACTTGAGAAAGACTTAGTGAATCTAGATAAAACCATCGAAACTTGTTATGTGTCACGTCATATATAATTTGTGATTTATTTTAAGTGACACTTATCATATGATATTAGAATTTTTTTCGCACAATTGATTGGATTTGGTTAAGAGTGTATGGTAAATGTTCAACATTGTTTGGTTTTTTTAGAGTGATTAATGCCTATATCATTGTTAAAAAGTAGAAAGAAAATTTAATATTTGCTTTATTAGGATGGAAATTCAACCGAAATTAACAAACTTTTCTAAAAAATTAAAGAGGAAAAGGTCGTGTTCAAATTCAAGAAAAAATTGTATAGGACAATGTTGCGACATGGACTAACTAATGGACTAGTTAAGAAATTAATGAAGTCGATTGTCATCAGTATTTAAGTTATGTAAAGTTATTAAGAAATTATTTTAATTAGTTCAAAACTCTCTATTTGTGTCCGACCTCTTACAATTAAAACTCTGATTAAACCAATAATTATATCAACTTAAACTTTAAACATTAAAAAAGTAAACCAATTTAGACAATCAATCAATCATTCTAATCAAGGAAATTGAATTCGAAAAAAACCCACAAAAAATACCTATGTTTATTCCCAACTTCATCCAAACTTTTTATTAATCTACAATATTATAATACTATGATCAATAATTGAAATATCAAATAATCAAACATTTATACGGGTCATTGGCCAACATTCAATCAATAGGGTCCAATCTTCTAGCTATTTTAGCAATTCATCCTTAAATATAATATATCATAAGATAACAATAAAGTTTTGAACAATCAATAGGTCCAATCTTCTAGCTATTTTAACATGTGCATGCCACGTGACAATGCCATTTAATAATTAAAGATAAGAAACTCTTTTATGTCTAAATTTTGTTTAATGATATATTAAAAGTTTATTTGGTTAAGTTGAAAGAGGAGTATGGAAGAATTTAATTAGGATCAATGTGCCAAAGTTGGGGAAGACAACAAATGTGGAATTTAGAGATATATAAATCAAAAACAAATAGGTTGAGAAAAAGAAATGGTTGAATCGATGATGAATTGAATAGAACAAGATAGAGAAAATTCCAAGAGACATACCTAATTAAATGAACATGTGATGAACCATAACTTTACATGATGATCATATATATATCAATGTATATATTTATGTTGAGAATAGATAAAATTGGAGTAGGTATGAAGTTGGTAGAGTTCTTTATTTATCCAACTCTTTAACTAATATATAAACGTATTTTTAAAACAATATCCTTGATTATAAATAATCTCATGTCAACAGAAATTGACATGACTTTCTATTTTAGACATGAGAGATTCGATTCCTCCTTTCTACCACTGTTGTGAAAAATGGATGCATTTGAGAGTTTATATATATATTATTTTATTTATCATATATTAAATCTAATGGTCAAAAGAAATATAGTTCAATAATCATACCAAAAGTATGTAATATCAGTTTTGAGATTAGAGATCAATTTGATTCTACGCATAGTAAAGTTTTTAAAAAAGAAACAAAAGATGATGTGGATAAGATTGTTTTTGGCTACATCAACATTGCATTAAAATTTTGTTAGGAAGCCCATAAAAGATGAAATGTTTGGAAGAAGCCAAACCAAACACATCTAGTAAGAATGAGTTGTGCCATGTTACACATTTCTTATCATTTACATTATTAGAAACTTTCCAATAAAAAAATGTTATAACAAAATAATATATATTATATCTTTAAGAAAATTATTGTGAATTACAAATCCCTCAAAAATATTTTAAAATATTACAAATTTTCTATCACCGATAGATTTTGATGATTCGTTTCGTTATATTGAAAAAAATCACAATCAAAATTAACTTTTTAATTTAATTTTTAAATTTTAAGATGAAGTAAACAAAATATTTTAGAAATATTGTCCCAATCAATCAGAATCCTCAAAATAAATTCAAATTGAATGAGGTAATATACAATTTCTCTTTCATAACAAGGACTAATTAATATTTTGAAACTTCTCAATAAAAAAAAACAAATATTTATAATTCTAATTCACAAAATAAATTTTCTATATTAATATATCCTTTCTCATGTAAAATTTTCTTTGAGGATGGTGAAAGTATTTTGATTTAGTTTGAATAATACATATAATTTAAAATTTAAAATTTAAAAGTTTTTAAAAGTATTAGTATTTTTTTTCTTTTACAGTTGTCGATCTTAAAAAAAAGTATAAAATTTTTAAAACGTTGAAATATTCACCTGCTAACTATATTACGTTAAGAATTTAATTGTAGTTATTTTTTAAAAAAAGAATGTTAAATTACAAATTTGTTCCATGAATTTTCGAGTTTATCTCTCACGATAAGAAACGGGTCACTTTTCAACCGCTAAAGTAGTCAAAAAATGTATCAAAACGTTGGAAAAAGCATTCCCATTGACAAACATAAAAACTTTCATATACGTAATATATAAATTTGATGTATATCTAATACCTTATATAAAAAAACAATCACATTTTTATTTGAAAATCATCATTGTTAGACAAAAAAAAAAAGCACACACACACACTACCATATAATATGGTTTAAGAAGAATTAAAACTTCTTTCCATTATCCTTGAACTAAATTACAAAAAAAAAAAAAAAAAAAAAATTGTCTATATCAAACTCTAGATCTAATTAAAAATATTTATATCTCTAAAATTAATTTTTATATACGATGCTCTTTAGTTTAAATTTGTTTTACAATTTGAATCATATAATTACTTTTTCACTATGCATTTTCTATTCAAAATACATAGAACCCAAATTTCATATTATTAATTCTCACCTTCTACTCCATTTCCATAATTTAACAAACTCAAAAAAGCAATAAATTTGTTTAATACAACAAAAGTATTAGTAATTCAACAAGAAACAAATAGAAGAAGAAGAAGAAAGAAAGAAACAATTTGACTTTGTTTAAACAATTGACAACTCCATTGATATCTACAAATTTGAATCTCTACCACTTGAAGTAACTAACAAACTAAATTAAAGAAAGAAAAAAAATAACTACAAAACCTAATTCAATTTCTTACAAAAAATTAACATAAACACACATTTTTATTTAATTTTTACTAATTATAGTCCGACAAATTAAAACTAAATCACCCACAAAATTAGGAAAATTTTGACAAATTGATGTTGGAATCCAAAGGGATTCCCTCAACACAACGTGATTAAAAACAAATTTTAGATCCATTTCTATCCATGCTTTTCCTTTTTATCATTCTTCATAATTATGACGTCACCCACCCTCTAATCCACATAATTAACTCAACAACATTAACTTAATCATATTAAACAAACTAAATCTCTTCAAGGTTTGCCCACGTCAGATCATTAATTACGTCTTTGGTACTTACGTGTAGTGGATCATCATTACACCTTTCTCCATCTGTCATTTTCTTCCTCTCTATTTAATCCACACCTCAGCTTCTCCCGAAGTTCATCATAGCAAAAATTAAACCAATTTTTTTTAAAAACATTCAAACAAAAACAAAAAAAAAAGAAGAAAAAAGAAAAGAAATTGAAAAAAAATTCCTAGGAATTCTTTTTTTTTATGGCTCGAGCTATTGTTTCAACCCAATCAAAGATCTCCAAAAGGGTATTTTTTTACGTTTTCAATCGGCCGTTGAACACCGCCGCCTCCTCCCCCGCCGCTGCCTTCACCGCGGCTACCACCACCACGGCTACCACCTCCCCACCGTCACCCCTTCATCTCAATCCTCCGTCTACACCCACCGTTGATTTCACCGACTCGAGAGCCCTCTTCGGCTCGATTCCCACCTCCGACCTTCTACACGCCACCGCTACCCTCCACGCCGCCGCCGTCGGCCCCGTCGTCGACGTTGGAATGTGGGTTATGAATTCTAAATTGATGGACGTTGAGTTGTTTCGTGATGTGGTTTTGGGTACGGTTAAGCATAGTTTTTACCGGCATTTTTGTGCCGGTGAGGACGATACGTCCGTCGCTAAAACCGTTCGACGGTTGCACGATGTTGGGTTGAGAAGTATGCTTGATTATGCTCTTGAATATGCCGATGACGAAGCGTCGTGTGATCGGAATCTTGATGGCTTTCTTTCTACCGTCGAAGCAACTAAATCCCTCCCATCTGGTTCTGTAAGTACTTCTTTTAACTAATTTCTTGTTTGTTCTTCCTAAATTTTGATTCATTTCTTAAGTTTTTCTATTTTAATCGCTAATTTTGATTCGATTTACAAACTTTCATGTTTGTTCTAATTTTTTCCATTAATTTTTCTTTATTATTATTTCATTGTCTAACATATGAGTACTCAATCAATACCATCTTTGCTCTTTTCTAAAAGGAATAAATAAATAAATAAATAAACTTTTTACCCAATTAATGCAAACTCTAACTATATGTCTACATCAACCAATAAATAAATTTCTTCAAAGTCTACATTAACCCATAAAATATAAATTCTCTCATTGTTTCCATCTTTAAATACTAAATAATAATTAAAAAAAAGACATTTAGAATTAAATTAAATTGTATATTTATTTAAATAATATTAAACTTTAACTTAAAAATTACACATTTGTATTTGACTTACGTGTGCAAGAAGTAATATTCAATTATTTACTATATATATATATATATATATATATATATAAAGAAAATGACTATTATAGGCATATTTCTCAATTTAACTTGCTAGAAAGTTAGAAACGTAAATATTTTTTTCTTGTCATCTCAGAATATTTAAGCTGATTTATTGACATTTAAAAAAAGTTATTATTCTTTTTAAGTATATGGTAGTAATTAAAAACGATACAAAATAATAAAGAATAATTCTTTTTTGGTAATAAAAGGAATTTTCTGGAATAGTCAACGGTCAAATTTTTAGCACAAATTTCGATAAGATTTTGCTTCCACGTCGGTATGAATCATACATTGTGAGTATGAATAGTACATTGCCACGTGGTTATTTGATGGCTTTATACTCAAGTGACGGTGTGTGAATTTCCACCAATTTATATGGAAACTGAAAATGGAATCCTTCTTGTTATATTAATTGATAGAATTATTTCTTCATAAGTTTCTTTTTCATCTACATCTTCTTCTCTTGTGAAAAGGAAAAGTTGACCAAGCAACTAGAATAAAACAAAAGTAAGGGCAATATGAACACATGATTACTGATAAAATTTTATCTAGTATTGTTTTCAACTTTTCACAATGACTAATGTACTGATATAGAGATTGAGCTTGTTCAACTTTCCAGTTTCTCTGCATGGTTTATTGACTTTATCAAAAGGAGTTTTGTTTGTTTGGATTGATGTGACATGTTTGAATTTTCAATTCACAATGGACTGATGGGAAGTGTTTGTGTTTTATTGATAGGCGAGTTTTGTGGTGACAAAAGTGAGTGCAATTTGTCCATTGAGATTGCTGGAGAGAGTTAGTGATTTGTTAAGATGGCAACAAAAGAACCCGAGTTTCAATCTTCCATGGAAGCTTCAAACTTTGCCAATTTTCTCTGAATCAAGTCCACTTTATCATACTCTTGAACAACCAGAACCCTTAACACGTGAAGAAGAAAAGAGCCTCCAAATGAGCCACGAAAGGCTCATGAAAATTTGCCAAAGTTGTGTTGACGCCAATGTTCCTTTAGCCATTGATGCTGAACATACTAAAGTTCAACCAGCCATTGATTACTTCACTTATTCAGCTGCCATTATTCACAACAAAGACCGTAATCCTATAGTTTATGGAACCATTCAAGCTTATCTAAAAGACGCAAAAGATAGGCTTTTGTTAGCTAACAAAGAGGCTTCCAAGTTGAAGGTTCCACTTGGGATTAAGCTTGTGAGAGGTGCTTATATGTCAAGTGAATCCAAACTTGCTTCTTCTCTTGGCTTTGAATCTCCAATTCACAATACCATTCAAGATACACATTCGTGTTACAATACTTGTGCTTCTTTCTTGCTTGACGACATCGCCAAGGGTTCGACCGGAGTTATTCTTGCAACCCATAATGTTGAATCAGGTAATGATCATATCACAGTACACACACAATCATACTTTTAGGTTCTTCAAAGTATTTAGTTTTCTGATTTTAAAACATTGTGTACGTGGTGTTTTGAGTAGGAAAATTGGCAGCTAGCAGAGCATATGAGATAGGGATTGGAAAGTTGAAGCAAAAGCTTGAGTTTGCTCAATTGTATGGAATGTCAGAAGCACTTTCTTTTGGGTTGAGAAATGCAGGGTTTCAAGTGAGTAAATACATGCCATTTGGACCTGTGGATATGGTAATGCCATACCTTTTGAGGAGAGCTGAGGAGAATAGAGGTCTCTTATCAGCTTCAAATTTGGATAGACAACTAATGAGGTAATTATGAACTTGGGGTCTTTAAATTAAAAGTTTGGATTCAACTAACAAAAAATTTGACAAGTTTTAAATGTTTTTTGATTCTTACAGAAAGGAGTTGGGAAGAAGGATGAAAGAGTACATAAGCTAAAAGAAAGGGCTGTTTAGGAATATTTCAACAAACATACAACAAAAACCAAGATTTGCAATTTTTTGTTTATAGGATTAGACATACTTTTAAACTTGACTTCTTTCCTATTGTTACTATATTACATCCACATGTGTTTTCAACTTTTAAATGTGTATCATTATCTATTCTACTACTCAAATAGTAGGAGCTTTATAATTGAATTAGCAAGTTGTATGTGTCTCCATCTCATGTAAAAACAAATTAGATGATGATATATGAGAATAAAAATTTAGTTGTCACAAAAAGAACAAATTGAAAGTGATGAAAGTGACATCCAAACTTCAAAACACAATGTCTCATTGTATTGGAACCTTTGTTTCAATATATACGCCATGGAATCTCGGAAGTAATAAGATTAATTAGTATATAGTTTTTATATTTGAAATAAGATTAATTAGTATATAGTTTTTGTATTCGTGAGTGTTCGAATCAGCTTATCTGTATCTTGATTAATCTTACGGAACAATCTATACGACTTTAAAATATAATTTAAATGTTAAGAAATCTCGTAAGAAATTAATTATTAGATTGGTTGCTGCTATGGATCAAACTTCATGACCTTTTAGTTAGTTATTGAAACTATGTCTAAATAAAATTAGTGTATACGAAAAGCTAAATACAATTCTTTAAGATGGTGATGAAACTAAGTTTGAAGCTTGGAAAAAATATTTATAATTTGAACTAAAAATATTGAATTTCGTCTAAATAATTTTTTAAAACTAAATTGCAAATTGTTTTGGTGAATAACAAGAATAACATGTTCGTTTGATAATTGTTTTTTTCTTTTTTTTGTTTTTGAAAATTGGGTATATACTTTTTTATTGTCGTACAATGATTTGTATCTTTTTAAAAAACGAAGATTAAATTTTTTGCAAAATTCAAAACAAAAACAATTTTTTATGGCTATTTTGTTAGTTTTCAAATTTTAACTTAGTTTTTTAAATTACTAGTTGAATATAGATAACAAAAGAAAAAAATTGAGGAAGAAAACAATATCTATAAGCTTAATTTTCAAAGAAACAAAAACAAAAAGTAAAATGGTTATCAAACAAAACGGTTAAATTACACATTTATTATCTAAAAAAAATTACAAATTTCAAGAAAAATAGAATTTGATGCTAATAATTTAAAAAGTTAACATAATGCTTTTTCCTTACCATAAAAACTATTAACTATTTTTTATGCAACAACAAGGTCATCTTTTACATTCAGCTAAGTGTATGAGCCGTGAGTGAGAGTCTAACTATTGGAATAAGAAAACGAGTTTCCAATTAAACCATGAGTTTCTTACTTACGTTGTATTTCAGCTACTTAACCTACGTAGTTAACTAAAATGCTACTTGGTAAACTAGAATGTATTCAAATTATTAAAAATACGAGTGTGTTAGAATGCATGGAAGCGAAACGAAAATGATATCGTGAAACATAAAAACAATGAAAAGAAGGTCGAATTGAAAACGATGTGAATTAAACGTGTTTAGAATTACAAATTGAATTGTAAAACAATGGATTTCAAAGTAAATTGTTCACATTACATTCTAACGTAAACTATCTAAACTTTTAGAACGATAAAAATTAAACCTTGAAATAAAGTTTTAATTCTAAAGTTAATTGAAAAATATCCTCACCTCAGTCTTCTTCTCAACCCCTTCAGAAATCGGACGCTCTGCTCTCTCTCCGCCCCTTAACTTACCACCGGCCGCCGTCTCTCTCCATCTCCGGTATTACTCAGGGATCGGTACCTTCCGCCTCACAAGAAATCGATCTCTTCACAGAATCACAGCAACCACCAGTAAGTCCTTACAAATAGAATAATCGGAAGCATTTCTAAGAATTTTACTTCAATTGAGAGGATGATTAGAGAATGTTATCTTGGGTCCTTTAGTTTTGTCGTATTTGATCAGTTGATCAATTCAACACTCTCTTGTGAATCGTATTGAACAAGTCAATTTGGAGATTATGTGTGTAATTTTCTTTTGTTTATTCAGCACTATCAGTGTATTCGATTCTCGAGAATCTCCTCTTTTGTCTTTGGAGTTTTTAACATTTCCTCTATCGACATTGATGCAGAATGCAGAATAAAGTGGTAATGGCGGAAAGTGGTTGTAACATTTTATAGACCATCCATTTCAGAATTTCAGAATTTCGTTTTCTTTTGGGTTCAAATTCAAACCTACTTGCGAATTTAATTTATGATGGTTGTGCGGAGGCTCTAGAGGTATGGTTTGTGAAATTCCGTTGTTATCTTCATCGATCTCAATCAAATATGCATGTAAAAACGTAGGGTTTGTGAAATTGTTATGACTTTACCTTTCTGTTATGGACGTCGAGGTTGAATTTGCTTAGAAGCAATGGTATCTGCTTCATCCGAAGAAATTCAATCTTGAAAGCTTGGATGTTTCGAAAGAAACCCATTAATTTTTTCCTTTAATAACTATTATCGAGCTTCTGCGTCTATACTTCCTTTTAGGGATTTCTGGGTTGTTTCCCAATCGCCAATGCATGGATAATTGATCGAATTTAGATATTAAGTTGTATGTTAAACTATTTCTGGGTAACTGCCAGTTCACCCGGTGATTCCTTTTTTTTTACTCTTTTTCCTCTTGAGCTAAATTGTGTATAGGACCTATTTGATAGCCATTTTTAGTTGTCTTTGTCAAGATATAAGTTTGTTTGTTCATAATCCCTTTTGTATTTTATCAACGTTTTTAGCATTTTAAAATTTAAAATTAGTATTTTGAAAAGAAAAAAATTGAAATTTGGCTAAGATTACTAAAGAGTTTTCTTGATAAAGGAGTTTAAAAGTGAAAAAAAAAAAAAAAAAGACAAACACAATAATGTTGCAATTAAACAAAAGTGAACTTCTCGTGGAATAAGGCTTCAATTTTCATTTGTATCTATTTTGGGTTTGATACATTGCAACTCTTTTAATTGACATCATGTTCTTAAACTTTTTTGACATATAGGAAGAAGGAGAGAGTTAACTAAAATACCAAGATTGTGCAACCATGGTTATTTCCCAGCAGCCAAAGAAAAGAGTGGCGTTTGTGCTTATCGATGGGTTGGGTGATGTCTCAATACCAAAATTTGGATTCAAAACTCCTCTACAAGTGGCCAAAGTTCCTAACTTGGATGCAATTGCCTCTGCTGGTGCTAATGGTCTCATGGACCCTGTCGAAGTAGGGTTGGGTTGTGGAAGTGACACAGCTCATCTTTCTCTCTTGGGCTACGACCCTAGAGTATATTATAGAGGTCGAGGTGCATTCGAGTCTATGGGAGCCGGATTGGCTATGTCACCTGGAGACATTGCATTTAAGGTGGATTTCTTTACTTCCATTCCCTAATTTATATTCCTTCCCACTTTTTACCGTTTATCACAACTTGGATGCACATAAGTTAGAAACATTGTAATATTTTGTTGGCTTAGGTTTTCAGTGAAAAGAACACAGTGATTATTTGTTTAGACGGATGTTTTCTCTTCAACTTAGAGCCTGAACTCAAATGTGTGAAGGAAATTTTATGCAAATATGATTGATTTGTTTAGATAAAACCTATTTTTTATCATGACAATAAATGCTTTTTATTTCTCATAGTTTAATCAATGTTTAACGTCATAGTGCATTTAACTTATTCAATTTTTTGTTAAAAAAAAAGATACCGTTTTTAGGAGAATTTTGGTAACAGAATCATATAATGAAAATCCGGCCTCCATATCTGTCTTTTTTTTTTTTTTTTTTTTTTTTTTTTTGGAACTGAGACTTCTTTGTTCTGGAGTAGTAGTAGTGTGCTTACGACCTTACTTGAACCGGATTTGTTCTATAGGTTGTAAAACTGTGTCCTTGAGTTGTAAGGAGTAGTAGTGTGCTTCTTTCGAACTCCTTCCACATGCCTGCAGTTTCAACTATTTTGCTCAAAACCACATCCTGTTCTTCTCACTGCTTTTATTACTTCATATTCTCCATTCTTCTTGCTATCTTCATTGGGAAATTTGGACCCCAAATTGACTTTTGGCTTCACAATTGCAGTCAAACTTTGCTACATTGGACGAGAAAACAGGAATAGTAACCAGTAGGAGGGCTGACAGACACTTTGAGGAGGAAGGGCCAATATTATGTGCAGCACTTGATAGAATGAAGATACCAAGTTTCCCAGAGAATGAAGTTAGAGTCAGGTAGCTTGTACTCCTTACTTTATATTATCAAAGGTTTCATCCTGTCGATAACCATACTTTATTTGGAAGCATTTCATTATATCAACTCATTCTGGTGCCAGAAAATTGAAATTTAAGTGAATGCTCTCGTTACAAAGTTGTTGGAGAAGTTTTGTAAGGGACCTTGTTAGAGATATATGGGGTTATTAGTAGAGTATTTGTATGATTAGTAGAAAAGGAACATTAGAAATTAGATAGTAAGCTTGCTAGGGCTTTTTAGTTACAAATAGGAGAGGGGTTGGGCAAGGGTAAGAAGAATTTTGAGGCGATTTCTTAATTGGGGGAAATTTGGGAGAGGATTCTTAGCCCTCTTGAGTGTGCTGACTATATTGTAATTTCTTCTTGATATTGCAAATTGCAATAATATCTATATTTTAGTGTTCTTTGGTGTGTTCTTTGTGTTCTTGGGTCTTCTTGTTAGGTGGGATCCCAACAACTCCAAATGGATTCTAAGCTCATAAGTCTGAAAAAGAAAATTATTGTCATAGATTCAATGACTTCAGTGGTAAAGGGTCGTCGAGATTTTCAAATCTCACATGCCCATATTATTTGTTCACGACTTTTAATTTCAAAGGCAGATAATAAGATTTATCTCATTTTCCTTTTTCTTTCTCTTTTTTATTTTCTTTTTTCTTTATCCATGTTAGGTATGCCACAGAGCATAGGTGTGGTGTGGTTGTGAAAGGACCCAATTTGAGTGGGAATATTTCGGGAACAGACCCTTTGAAGGACAACCGCTTACTTTTGCAAGCAGAGGCTTTAGATGATTCCGAGGAAGCAAAGCTTACTGCAGCTGTTGTTAATGAGTTGTCCAAGGAAATATCGCGAATCCTAGTCTCTCACCCAATAAATGCAAAGCGTGCAGCAGAAGGGAAAAACATAGCCAACCTCGTTCTTTTACGAGGTTGTGGTATTCGAATTGAGGTTGATTCTTTTATATATTTCTCCTATGCTATTTGCTCTGAGTTTTCATTCATAGGATTGCAGTGTTGATGTTCATGCGTCCTTTTGCTTGGCTGCACCATGTGTTGATTCATCTCACATGAAAAGATATATTCTGCCATTGTATCTTCGACCGTTTACATTAGGTTGCAATTCAATGTGAAACTTATGCACTTGAAAAGCTTGTATAATTCGAATCTGGTAGAAAACTTGGGATCTCATTGAGGTCTTCCGTTACTGAGATTTTATCCATGCAGGAAGTGCGTTGATGAACTTCAATGAACGAACTCGTTCTCACAATTTACACTCTGCATAACAGGTTCCTCCATTTGAGAAGAAACATGGTTTATGGCCATGCATGGTGGCACCCACTAAAATTATTGCTGGTTTGGGCTTATCACTAGGAATTGATATCCTAGATGCTCCAGGAGCAACTGGAGATTATCGAACGCTCTTAACCTCGAAAGCTACTGCAATAGCAAAGGGCCTGTCAGCTCCTTTGCAATCCAGTCCCAATGTTTTTGTGCCAGGAGAAGATGAACTCAAACCAGGTCGAGCAGATGGTTACGATTTTGGGTTCCTTCACGTTAAGGTCGGTTCACTTTTTCCTCAACTGCTAAAAAATATGTCCACTAGTCGATAAACTTTCAAAAAACCCTTTGGTAGAAGTTCTTGTTACATATGCAACTGTTCTTTCTAGAATTCTTTTTGGAACTTATTTTTGTAATTCGTAATGTCATATAATTATATAAAATAATGTGTGTGTATATATATTTATATTTAAAAAAACTATTCTTAAAAATTAGATACCAAAAAGATACATTTTGAAAAGTTAGAGACCCAATATACCTATTCTAAAAATTCAGGGACTAAAAAAAGCTAGTTTTGTCTTTTCTTTATTTGTAATTACACTCAAAGTCTGCTCTCCTCTCACTATGTGGATGCCTACCCATCGTGTAGGCAATAGATGATGCCGGACATGATAAGGCAACGATATTCAAAGTTAAGGGAATGGAAGCTGTTGATAGAGCAATAGGACAACTGGCAAAGCTTCTCTGGAAGGCAGAATCTAGTGGGAATTTCCAGTACTACCTATGTGTGACAGGAGACCATTCTACTCCAGTTGAGTATGGAGATCACAGTTTTGAGCCAGTTCCATTTACAATATGTAGATTAAAAGACTTTGTAGGCGCCGTGGGTGGGGAGTCGGTAATTGATGGCATTTCTCTGGACCCATTTCCGCTCCCGACGGTCGTACCAGGTGAGGACTTGGAGTGGAGAGAAAGGCATAAGATGGAAGAAGAGAGAAACAAAGAATGTCAAGCTTTTGGTGGTGACTCAGTTTGTGAGTTTGATGAGATTTCTGCTGCCAAAGGGTGTCTTGGGCGCTTTCCTGGTGGAGAAATGATGGGTATTATTAAGAAATTCCTCAAATTGGATGCATGAATTGCTTATGTTTAAATTGTTTCTCTTTCTCTTTTTCTTTTTTTAATTTGAAGACTTGCCAATAAAATTTTTGGAAGTGTTTGTTAGAAAATAAAAGAAATATAGTTCCACTTTTTTCTTTTTCTTGGATTTGTGAATAGATATGGTTAGTTTTCTAGGATAATAAGAAAAATAGAGTGGTGGTGTAGGAAAAGTTGTAATAGAAACAGATGTGTCATCTAAGGTGAAGGTGAAAGTGGAGAAATAGTGATTTTCTAAGTGTTTATAAACATTTTTTTTCACTTATAAACACTTATAAAGTCACCTACAAACAGTTAGAAAGTACATAAACTGGTCTGGACATGTATATAAAAAAAACACTTAGAAAGTCAATCAAAACACACCTAAATTTAGTTCAATCGTTGTCTCTAGCTAAAATGTTTTGAAGAGATCCAAAATTCAAGGAATCAAAGTGACAAAGTTGACCTACAAGATTTCCTCTACCATTGCTGACGCGTTTCATCTGACACTTTTTCTTGATTTGTGTTCCAGTTTTATCATAGATTTGTGTTCCAGTTTTATCATAGCAAAGAATTAGTCTGCTCCCCACATAAAACCATCTCTCTCCATCTTCAAAGACTTTAACGAGCACAAGGAATGCATCAACATAACGATTTTATATGTCATGCACAACAAATTCTTTAACCCAACAATCTTTACCTTGCATCATCCATAATTGAACCGACATGTTCCATGGATCCATATAGCTGCATAAAGGTTGCCATTATATTTTCCAACGTAGTACCCATAGTCACTCGTGTCGTAAGCTGGGTCAACTTCTAAAACCGTAATCGATTCAATCTTTTCAGTTTCAACATTAAGACCATAAATCACAGACTTATTTTCTTTTTCTCTTTCGATCCAATATATGTCTCCATTCAAATAAACACCGTCGCAGTAGAACACAAAAGGCAAGCAAGTCAAATGCCTCCATTCCTTGGTTTCTTCATTCTTACCAAACCTCATAACCTCCGTCATCGAATGTGAGTCTTCTTCATCATGGATAGCTTTGAACAATTTGTACTGCTTCGTCTTAAGGTTGAAACCAAATCCGTAGAAGCAACTAATATCCTCATTTTTAACTTTAGGTTGTGTTGATAGTATGAAGATATCGTTAGTCATTGGATTTAATATGTCGTTGCAAAAGTTTTCATCACCAACTTTGTGAATGTACAACAATCCATTGCAGGACTTGAAAATTTTGATTTTATGAGGCCAATCATTGTTGTCAAACACAAATGAGGCAATAAGGTTATTCGTCCTATTGATATCAATGCAATACATCTTGGGATTGCACTTAAAAGTAGGACGACAATGAGGATTACAATTGCAATTACAACTATAGTAGATTTCATAGCTAGTAGCGAGAAAAAGATTTGGAATGAATTTAGAAGAGAAAGCATAATTTAAGATGAGATGATTCCAAGTTGTACTCACAAGCCTGCATGCTGGCAAATCAGAAATAGTAAGTTTGGGTAATATTACCTCAACAACATTGGGTGGAAGCTGTAGACTCAAATTTATGTTCATAATCCTCCTTTTACATTCCAACTTCTCCATTAAACACAACTGATGAAGAGAGGCATTGAGGTGAAATTACTCCACATTTAAAGCCAAAATTAACTAACAATTGGTGTAACAAAACAAACAAATTAAATAAATAAATGGTTAAAAATAGTAATTTGGGGACAATGTTGAACATTTCTCATCAAACTATTGATAAAACCCTAGTCAATTCATCCCAATAAATGTAGAACAAATTCAAACAATATCATAAGATCACAATTAGTGTCACTTCTAAACAAAATCTACCTACTAATTGTATGGCATTGCATTCAAGTAGTGAATTGGATTGTAATTACTATATATCTCTAATCAATCTCTAATCAAGTTATTGTAGTTACTATACTATCTATAACTTTTCTTTTTTATTCTATAACACTACACTCACTAGTACTTGTTCTTATATTTCATAGATTATTCCATTTTGCTTTCATTGGTTGCCATTGAAGAATTAATGAACCATGTTTGGTTTATATGTTTGTGTGATTAACATGCATCTTAAAAATGCAAATGAACTAATATTCCCTTTAGCTTTTTTTTTTTTTTTTAAAAAAAAAAAAATTTTGAGAAGGACTCTTTTGGCAAATGGTTCATCAACATTGCCAAAAAATACATTTTGAAAAGTTAGAGACCCAATATACCTATTCTAAAAATTCAGGTACATAAAAAAAAAAAATGGTAGTTTTGTCTTTTCCTTATTTGTAATTGACACTCAAAGTCTGCTCTTCTCTCAGTATGTGGTTGCCTACCCATCTGTAGGCAATTGATGATGCCGGACACGATAAGGCAACGATATTCAAAGTTAAGGGAATGGAAGCTGTTGATAGAGCAATAGGACAACTGGCAAAGCTTCTCTGGAAGGCAGAATCTAGTGGGAATTTCCAGTACTACCTATGTGTGACAGGAGACCATTCTACTCCAGTTGAGTATGGAGATCACAGTTTTGAGCCAGTTCCATTTACAATATGTAGATTGAAAGACTTTGTAGGCGCCGTGGGTGGGGAGTCGGTAATTGATGGCATTTCTCTCGACCCATTTCCGCTCCCGACGGTCGTACCAGGTGAGGACTTGGAGTGGAGAGAAAGGCATAAGATGGAAGAAGAGAGAAACAAAGAATGTCAAGCTTTTGGAGGTGACTCAGTTTATGCTTTTGATGAGATTTCTGCTGCCAAGGGGTTTCTTGGGCGCTTTCCTGGAGGAGAAATGATGGGTATTATTAAGAAATTCCTCAAATTGGATGCATGGATTGCTTATGTTTAAATTGTTTTTGTTTCTCTTTTTCTTTTTTTAATTTGAAGACTTGCCAATAAATTTTTTGGAAGTGTTTGTTAGAAAATAAAAGAAATATAGTTCCACTTTTTTCCTTTAGTAAATTCTTATTTGGGTTCAATGGTGATTGGTGGTTGTCTTAATTGTTAATGCCCACGATGAGTTTCTATTTATTTGGAGATCTACTCTAGTAACCTATTGAGATGAGATATTAAATTCAATACGAATGAATTCATAAAACATTATTTAATGTTTTGGATTTGGTTTTAGTCCTAGAATAAAACAATACAAATCGTTCAAAGTTGTTAATCAAGCAAATTTTAGAAATTACAGTTTCGCAATAAAATTTTTTACCTTTGTAGAAATGGAATAAATCATAAATAATGAAGGCATTTGTACCAAAGTAATGAAAATCATGGACTCGATCTTCGATGGATCCATGAATTTTAAAAATTGTGTACAAGATCCACGATTTTATCACTTATTTTGTGTGCACGCGAAAACAATAAAAAAATATACATATATTTGGATGGTACTAGAGAAGAAGGAAGACCACATTTGGGGTATTCGTTGACTACAAAGTCTTCATAAGTATTTATTTTCCTCATCAACTTTTATACAATTGCCATAAAATATTATTTTATGGCACCATTTTTTTCTACAATAATTTTATATGTAAAAATATTTTATAGAAAAATAAGTTTAATGATTCTTTTAATGATTTTGAGTTACGAGGTGTAAATAGTTTGTAATTTTCTTTTTTTAAAAAAAAAATCTTATAATATAACTTTTATAGAAAAATTGCATTAGATAACAAAAAAAAATTAAAAAAAAAACAGCTCATAACACTTTTTTTCTATATTGCAAATTTGGCAAATATAACGGTAATCTGCTTTTAAATTTGCTATTTTTGTAATTTTGAAAATGAGGTGACATGAACTCTATTATCATAAATTTTTTTGCTATTTTTGAAAACTTTCCACTTTTGAATTTCAAATATTTAAAAAGATACCCACTTTTAATTTTGTTATAGTTTTCTTATATATATAAAACACATAACAAAATCACTATAGAATAACATTTCGAGTTACAAGTAATGAAAATCACTTAGGGTAAGGAGATTAAAGAAAAAAATAAAGTTGTTCTTACAATGCCTTGAACGAAAGGGAATTCATCAATACATTGTGAATGTGGCTCACATAAAAGAAAGGCATATCAATAACTCCACGAGTAAAAAAATTTACCTCAACAATATAAAAAGAGACTCTCGTAGTATTCTTTAAACTCACATTAAGTAAAACCGACCACATCTAGATAGTCACTCAACCACAAAGGGTGGATATTGAGTGACATTCAAAGTTTAATACTTAGTGCCATTTGTTATCATGTAAGTGCTAAACTAACAAAATTTTATATCAATTTGATTAAGAGACTATTATTACTTCAAAATTCAATGACACGATCTTTCAATTCTATCATAAATCATTGTTAAACTTTTGAAACAATATATAAACCCCTGTTTGGCAATACTTTTCCAGGCTGCCTTCTCTTCTCGTTTGACCTTTGTTCAATGCTTGGCACCAAATTTCATCCATAGAGGAAATCTCAACCTTCCTTCTATCTTTACACACATAAGGGTTCAAATTTGGAAAATGGCCGCTACCTTCTTTACTGTTGGATCTTTAACTTCTTCAAGCATCAATAATGGCAAGGCACTTCATATCTCCCCCTTTTTCTTTTCACTATTTTTGTTGTTATTTGTGTTTAGGACTTCAGTTAGCCATGAAATATACCTTTAATTAGATTAGACCTGCAAACCCTTTTCATTTTACTTCTTGTGGATACTGATCGTGCTTTGTTTGGTGATTCTGTACCTTTCTATGCTTCTTGAGTCTTGACCCAGGTTGTTATTTGAGTTTTTACCTTCAAATTCATCATGTTTTGTTGCCATTTTTGGAAATGGAATTGTAGAAATTGTCTGGGATCTTTTGTTCGGACATAACCCAGAAGTTTTTTTTTTTGTCTGTAATTTGTGAGATGGATGATGATAAGGACAACAGAACCTCCACCTATCTCTATTGGTCCACTTCGGACATAAACCCTCGTGGTTTTGCTTTTGAAATCATGTAGAGGTTTTATCTTTCTATGACTAATGTGGACTTTTTTTTTGGAAGCTCTTTGTTGGTTTTATTCAGACATGTGATTGTTATTGCTGGATTTCACTTTTGTCTGTTTATTTTCCTGTCTTTGGTTTCCAATCTTGATAAGAGTTGGCAGTTTTACATGAATAGAGCAGGTCAATTTAGCTAAGGAAAACACTTTCATTTTGACAATGTTGTGATAATTTCCCCTCATCTTTGATAAATTTAAACCTTTTCGACTCAGTTGGGGAGCAATTGCCTGGATGTCTTTCACTTAAGAGGGTTCCAACACATTTGAGGTTTTCAAATGGATATAGAACAAAAGCAGCATCAAATTCTAATCTGAAGGCAGTTGAGGTCCCGCGCCAATGGTACAATCTGGTTGCAGATCTTCCAGTAAAACCTCCTCCTCCATTGCATCCCAAGACTTATGAGCCAATAAAACCCGAAGATTTGTCGCATCTCTTTCCTGATGAATTGATTAAGCAAGAGGCCAGTACTGAGCGGTACATAAACATCCCCGATGAAGTTGTTGATATCTACGGGCTTTGGCGCCCAACTCCTTTGATCAGGTCTGTGGTATGTCTTTCTAAAATGTATGCTAGGATTGCAGGCTTGTTTGTTAAAGAATCTAATGCCATTTTTCTATATACATTTGTTAGAGCTAAGAGATTAGAGAAGCTTCTTGACACACCAGCTAGAATTTACTACAAGTATGAAGGAGTTAGCCCAGCTGGGTCACATAAACCTAACTCTGCCGTTCCACAAGTTTGGTATAATGCACAAGAAGGTGTCAAGAATGTTGTTACAGAAACTGGGGCTGGGCAATGGGGATGCAGTTTGGCCTTTGCTTGCAGCATATTTGGTATTGGCTGTGAGGTAAGAAACAACAGTTATAAAACTTTTTCTATTTTTGATAGTATTGTTATGAAATGGACAAATAAATATAAGCAGAAAAGCGTAAACAGTAGAAAATCAGCACAAAGATTTATGTCATTCATTACATGTGTGGTAGGTAATTACGTCCACAGGCAAAAGGAGAAAGGTTTGCTATTAGAGAGAATAGTTCAAATTACAGATTGGAGGCACCCTTAGGGTTAAAGAGTTTATATAACTCACTTCTCTAAATTATGAGGGTGACAAGACCATTGTACTTGATAGTTCGAAGCGCTAAATAACAGATTTAAGGCATTCTATTGTTGAATTGAGATGTCGAAAAAAAATGGATCAAAACTAAGCTTCTTACATGCTTCTGAAACGTTTCACATGAAATTTTATGTAGTGACTTCTTCGTACAGGTGTGGCAAGTGCGTGCGTCTTATGATCAAAAACCATATCGAAGAATGATGATGGAAACTTGGGGAGCAAAAGTACACCCATCTCCGTCTGATATCACGGATGCAGGGAGAAAGTTTCTTCAAGTTGACCCATCAAGCCCGGGAAGTTTGGGAATTGCAATTTCAGAAGCTGTGGAGGTTGCAGCCCTCAATGCTGATACCAAATACTGTTTGGGAAGTGTTCTCAATCATGTTTTGCTTCACCAAACCGTTATCGGTGAAGAGTGTCTGAAACAACTGGAAGCCTTAGGTGAGACCCCAGATCTCATCATCGGTTGCACAGGTGGAGGATCAAATTTTGCAGGTCTTAGCTTCCCATTCCTCCGTGAGAAACTTGCTGGAAATATAAACCCTGTTATTAGAGCAGTTGAACCTGCAGCATGTCCTTCGCTAACCAAAGGCGTTTACGCTTATGATTATGGCGATACAGCCGGGATGACGCCGCTGATGAAAATGCACACACTTGGTCACAACTTTATTCCTGACCCCATCCACGCAGGTAATGTATAATAAGCTATCAAACGATTTGAACTATTTGTTTCTCTTGATCATCAAAGCTTACTCGTTTTCGGCAGGTGGTTTGCGGTATCATGGTATGGCTCCATTGATCTCACATGTCTATAATCTTGGTCTTTTGGAAGCTGTATCACTTCCCCAGACAGAATGCTTTCAAGGTACCAATACATACTCAAATATATCCTAATGTTAACCAATATGTGCTCTTGAAAATAAAGCCAATTATTAGTAATTCGGCTCTGCATAACTTCCCATCAACGCAAACAAACGGAGTTTGTTTTTGTTTGTAGGTGCCATACAATTTGCTCGATCGGAAGGACTAATACCAGCACCCGAGCCAACTCATGCCATAGCTGCAACTATCCGAGAGGCTCTTCGCTGTCGAGAAACCGGAGAATCTAAAGTTATTCTCACAGCCATGTGTGGGCATGGTCACTTTGACTTGCCAGCTTATGAGAAGTATCTACAAGGAGGCATTACAGATCTTTCTTTTGCAAATGAGAAGATACAGGAATCACTAACCACCATACCTCAGGTGGCCTAAAATCTATATATATTAAGATTCAATTTTCCTATTGAAAATAAATTTTTAGTGTTTAGGCTGTAAGATTATTGTGTTTGCTTGGTATGCTTTTTTTTCTTTTTCTTTTTAATCTGCCATAAAAATTTAAACTTTATTGTTGTTGTTATGTATCAATGGTATATCAGTAATATATTTAATCAAGTAAATTGTATCATTGATACATTGCATTCATAAATCTACGTAAGCTTTCATTTCTTGTTCGTTCGACTTAAATTTGAACTTTTATTCATTTGTTTTGAAGTATTGTTTTTCTAGCATATTGTCATCAACTTGCAATGGTTCAATTCGTATTAATATGTGATTAAATCGAATTAAACGTGTCTAATTCACTTACGCCCACTCTAAAAGGTGGTGTGGGTGTAAATATTCCATTCTTATCACATGTTTTAAATAATAACTTCGGTGTATCGATAGTATGTCAATATTCATTCAAATTTTATTTTAAATATAACATTGATGCATCGTTTTAGTTATATTCCACTAGTGTATTAGTACATATTAATACTTATTCAATATAACAAAAACAACTAAAACTTAATCTAAAACACAAAAGATGAGTTGCAAGTTTAACCTCTAGTGTTGGGAGAAAATTGAGTCCAGTCTATAGTGTGATAATATCTCATATATATACTTCTTAATACTTCTTATGATTTGAAAACTTTCGTAAATAGTCCCTCTAAGCAAAACTATGTTTTACAATATTATCAAACCAAAAGAATTCAAATCTAAAGACTAAATTTCGATCATTTTAAAATCATAGATACCAATTTTATAATCTAGTTCGAAAAAGTTAAATGTTTTTACATGCCTACGGAGTTTAAATAAATTTTGGAAGAATCACATAATTTGAAAAAAGTAGTAAGAATTCATATTATTCAAATTTGAAATGTAAACATAATCTGAATGCAAACCAAGAAGTTAAGGTTAAAATTTTTTAATCAAAGGACTCATTTTGTGAAAAAGAAATGTATGGAAGAGGGTTATTTTGAACCATAACCCAGAAAAACTCCCGGCAACGCTTGGGAAGAACTAGAAGTTTCAGCCGTCGGTCTCAGAAGGTGGCCGGAATCAATCGTGGGTCTTGCTCAACGGCCTGGAAACGGTGTGGGTTTGGTTTTACGGTAGCCTCCGGCGGCGGTTTAGCTTGTGAGGTAGTTTCATTGTTGTTGACGCGATTCAGTTCAAATATATTGGGTTTGGTGTGGGTTTATTCCATCGTATTCTATATTGGTGAATTCATGCTCTTAGTTAAAATATCAAACTGGGTTGTAGAACGACCATCAATTTTGATGTCTTTATCTCTTGCTCTCTTTAATTTGTTGCTGTAAATTTTCATTCAATTGGGCATTTCTAGGGTTCATGTTTTACTTTTACAGTTACCAAATGGGAGCTGTTGTGCAGATGACCTAGTTTTGGGCAACTTTTAAGTTTCGTGATCCCTTGCAAAATTATGATTTATAACCTTCCACTTGTGTCATAGGGATGTTTCAGAGTTATATTCACATCACGTTCGGGTCTAGCCATCCGGCCCGAGTAATTTTCCATGGCCTTAGCCCTATTTGATGAATCTTTAACATGATGACAGTTTAAACCTGTTTGAACCTTTGAAAATCAGTTCACGTGGCAATGAATCTTCCAGTCCGATGTTTTCTCAAATTCTTGACCTGATTTCATAACACCTGCGACACTAAATCTTTCTTTACACCAAATTGAGAGTAATCCGTATCGTGATAGGCATGAATATTTAACTCTAAATTCCTGAAAGGTTTGTGCACTCCCAATTTTGGTGTAAAGTAAGATTTTGTGCCACTCTATGTCATGAAATCAGGTCAGGGATTTGATAAAACATCAAGCTGGAAGGTTCATCGCCATGAGCCAAGTTTGGAAGGTCCAGACAGGTTTAAATTGTCATCGCATTTTTATTCATCAAATGGGGCTAGGGTTATTGAAATTACTTGGTCTGTTTGGTTAGACTCGAACGCAATATGAATATGTATCTAAAATTGCCCTATGATGTAAGCAGAAGGTTATAAATCTTTAGTTTGCAAGGGGTGGGTCACGAAATTTAAAGGCGCCCAAGAATAGGTCATCCGTACTTACCTCTATGAGTTGACATCGTTTTGAGATTGCTAGCGTCAAAGCTTCCTCTGAGTACTCCATTTTCAATAAATTTTATGCTTATTCAACTCAAGATATTTGTCTCAATTGGAATGCTTTTATTCAAGCTATGTAATTATGTCTTTATGACATCTAGTTTTCTATTGTAATCTTCATTTTTCATTTTGGGTGTTATGGGTGTATCAATATAGTTGAGATAGCCTAGTGCGCTTGCTGATTCGGGACTTTTGATTGCTTACTTAGAAGCACAGACACTTTAGTTTGGCTTGGCTAGCGTGTTTGTGTCAGACACGGACACTCTGACACCTGGTGATACGTATCGAACATTTTTTTTATATTCGTGGGTGTCTGGGCCAGGTTACGCACACCTCGACGAATCTCATGGGCCTAATCCTTCAATATTTGGGTGGCAAGGAAATTCATAGGAAACTAATTTCTAGGTAGGTGGCCATCATGGATTAAACCCACGACCTCTTACTTAGTTATTGATACTATGTCTTCCTTTTTACCGTTATGCCAACTCATGATGGTTATATCGAACATTTGTTAGTGCAACAAACGCATTAGATATGCATAGAACACTTGTTGAGTAGACTAAAAAGACACATATATGATAGGAATAATAACTTTTTGAGTGCGGGGATACAACAAACTAAGTTTTTTAAGCATGTAAATGCATCAACTCATTTACTAAGAGTTTTCTTTTACTATAAGAATGATATATGTTTTTAGAAAATGAATATTTTAATATACGTGTCTGCCCTTGATTTTTAAAATATGGCATTTTGCGGTGTCCTTGTTGTCTTGTATTCGTGTCTTGTATCCATATTCGTGCTTCTTAGATTGCTTAAGATAGCTACGGCGAGTTTGCTTAAGATAGCATCAATACTGCATCTCCATAATGCCTCCCTTTCGAAATGATATCTCCAAATCCATTTTGCCAAGGACTATTGTTCTTCTTGATACCAGTTATTCCAAGACCACCCTCATTAATGGGGAGCTGAACTTTCTGGCATCATATAGAGTGGATGCCTCCTTTATCCTTGTTTCCGTTCCACAGAAAGTTCCTGTACAGCTTCTTAATATGACCAGCAACCTTGGGAGAGATTTTGAAGAGAGAGAGGTAGTAATTAGTATGTAGGGAGATTTTATTGAGTGAATTTAATCAAGGTAGGTCTTTCACCTGTGGAGATATTGGTACCACTCCAACCTTTAAGCCTTCACTCGATCTTCTCAATGATAGGTTCCTATGGTTTTGATAATGTTAGAAGTTAGTCTATACGGTTTTAAAAGTTAGAATTTAGTCCCTATAGTTTGATATAACTTCATATATGGTTTCATATGGTTTGTTAAACCATCTTTAATAGTTTCTACCATTTTATCAAACCGTATGTAGTAAATTCTAATTATAAATTGTAAGATCTAGATTCTAATTTCCTCTGAACCATAAGGACCAATTTTCAATTTATCGTATAAATTGTATAATGTTACAAAATAATTATTATACAATTTTCTTAACTTAAAGTATGTTCCTAATTAAATTAATAATAGTTTATTGTCAACTGATGTTTAGTGGGTTAGTATAATTGTTTAAATTAGAATTTAATTTCTGATCTATGCTACCAAATGCATATCTAAACGCATGAAATTCAACTCTGTTTTCACTTAATTCCATATTTCAAAATTTCTACCAAGCATAACCCTAGTTTCTTTGTAATTTGAATATTAGTCTCTTTTCATTTCATCATTGAAAAGTGTTGTAAGAAGGTGATTGATTAAGTTGGATTTGTATCATTGTGACATGATTCGGTTTTTTGCAGGTTAGAGTAATGAAGTTTGTGTTAAGAATTTCTTTTTATGTGGAAGGCTATCATTTCTTAGTTTCTTCTGGGAAGGGCCCTCTTGTCCTTTGCCCTTAGGTTGTTCTTTTTTGTTATATGAATACACTTGTTTCTTATAAAAAAAAAAAGAATTTCTTTTTATGTACATAGGTGATTTTTCCCTATTCGAAATGCGCAGGAAACGTCGTATTCCACTTCCACATGGAAGATGCACTCTTCCAGGTTTTGGTGTATTGCATCCAGAAGCATTTGGTCATGGGCTACGTCCTCCACCAGGTTTCTTTCTTATTTTCAATCGACATGAGTGTTGGATTGACATTTCCATTATATCATAAAAAAATATATAAAACATAAAAATTAAACAACAAAATGTTACTGGTATAATATAAATAATAAACCTACTAACTTCTAGAAAGGTGGAGTGTATAATTATTAATTTAATTATTTCTTTTTTATATTTTTACTTTTAAAGTAGTCATTGACTTTTGAAAAGGTGAGGTGTTTAAATATATATTTTTAATTTTATTCTTTTTTTTTTAAAGTATTCATTGAGATGAAGTGTTTAATTACTAATTTAAATATTTTTTATTTACTTTATTTACTTTGATTGTTTTTCAAAAGTATTCATTGACTATTAAAAATGTAATGTATTTAATTACTAATTTATTATTATTATTCTTTTTACTTTTTTTATTTTTCCAAAAGTATTCATTCAGTTTGACATCCATATATACTTTTTTAAAAGAAGACAAGCTTCAATATTATTAATAAACTCAAAGTATAGGAGAGTTATACATTGAGAATAATTGAGAAGCCTAGAAATGGGGGAGAGAGAGTAGATCAATAGGTGCACCCAAACATCTCAACTAAGTTGACACCCTCTTAGCACTCTCAACGTATTCATTCAATTTGACATTCATATTTTATTAATATTTTTCATCGACATTTCCATAAATGTAGAACTCAACATTTTTATCAACATCCCTTATGTGTGTATGTATATACATATATATAATCAATATTTTTTGTTTCTCCAAATTTTGTTTACATTAAAGAACAATTAGAAAAATTATCTATTTGCATTATATTAGATAACACAAAGAACATAGTTTTACTGAAATCAAGTATGTGTTGTCAGCCTAGATGTTAGAGGTTTGATTTCCCTAACCCACAAATTGTCAAAGAAGAGATGACAAAGAAGACCACTTTTGGTGCTCCCATCACATCAAGGGTATCCATTGACCACAAAGTTGTTCATCGTCAATATTTAGGGGGGCGTTTGGAGCAAGGAGTTGGCAATTATAGTCCTAGGTTATTATAGGTGGGTTATAATAATTTGTGTTTGGGTGTAAATTATTTTAGTTTGGGTTAAGATAGTATGTGCTTGAGGTTTAAACTATTTTAGTTTTATAAATAAAAAGTAAACAATATAGCAAAGAATAACAAAATGATGAATGTAAAATCGTAAACACTGTAGCAAACAGTAAATTTTGTAGCAAATGGGGGGTTTTGAAATAATGTTAACTATAGCTAATCGGGGAGATAAAATAATAGTTCTTGTAACAAGAGGTGGTTATTATAGTCTTAGACAATCCTTGCCCCAAACGTCCTCTTAATTTGTTAAATATATTTGAAAGTTTAATACTTAACGTCATTTGTTTGTCATATAAGTACTAAACTAACAACATTTTGTATCAATTCGAACATATCTCAATGATAAGAGACTATTATCGCTTTAAAATTCAACGATTCGATCTTGCAATTCTATCATTAATTGTTTTTTTTAAAGACTATTTAGGATCCAAACTATTTTATAGTAGAACCAGGAGGATGATAACTTCATCCTTGGGCATGTTTGGCTCAAAAAGTAACTCTACTCTTTTTTTCCTTTTTTGGAGAGATAAGTAACTCTACTCTTTGGGTTTAGGGGAAAGAGATAAGTAAACGTCGTATTCCACTTCAACATGGAAGACGCGCTCTTCCAGGTTTTGGTGTATTGCATCCAGAAGCATTTGGTCATGGGCTACGTCCTCCACCAGGTTTCTTTCTTATTTTCAATCGACTTGAGTGTTGGATTGACATTTCCATTATATCATTAAAAAATATATAAAACATAAAAAATAAACAACAAATGTTACTGGTGTAATATAAATAATAAACCTACTAACTTCTAGAAGTAACTCCACTCTTTGTTTATCTAAAGAGAATTTTAAATATATCGTGAATCTCAAGACTAAATAAATCTGATTAAACTATTTCATTCATTATCTTGAATGGAAGAAACTTTTCTTGATCAAACTTTTGAACAATATATATGCATATATAACGCTGTTTTGCAATAAGACTAAATTTGACGTTTCTTCATTGTTTTGCCCCAGTTTCATTCATAGAGAAAACCTCGAGCTTTCTTCTCTCTGTACTCACAAAAGTGCTGCTGGAAAATGGCTACCTTCCATGCTGTTGGATCAGTAGCTTCTTCAGGCATCAGTAATGGTGAAGGCATTTTCTTTCTCCCCTTTTTCTTTTCTCTATTTTTGTTGTTATTTGTGTTTGGAACTTCAGTTAGCTATGGATGAAATAAACCTGTCATTAGATTGAACCTACAAACTCTTTTTATTTTACTTCTTGTGGATATTGATCATGGTTTCTTTGGTGATTCTCTACCATTTTATGCTTCATGAGTTTTTACCTTCAAATTCATCATGTTTTGTTGCCATTCTTGGAGATGAAATTATAGAAACTGTGTGGGATCTTTCATTTGGACATAACCCAGAATTTTTTTTCTCTATAATTTGTGAAATGGGTGATGATAAGAAGGATAATGGAAGCTCAGCCAATCTCTGCATTAGTTCACTTGGGAATAAATCCTTGTGGTTTTGCTTTTGAAATCGCCAAGAGGTTTTATACCGATGGGGATAACTGTCTTGACTTAAATGCCATCTATCTCTTCCATATCTAACCAATGTGGACATTTTGTGTTAGTGATATATAATTAAATTTACCTTCACTCACTAGTTTAGGCTTTTGGGTCAATTGGTGATTTAAGATGGTATCAGAGAGTATGGTCCAAGATGTTTTAAGTTCAAGCTCCTGCATTGTTTCCTCATTTAATATTTATTTCCATTTGTTGGGCCTTTCAAATATTTCAAGCCTATAAGTGAGGGGGAGTATTAATGATACATGATTAAATTTACCTTTGCCCACTAGCTTTAGTTTTTTGGTCAATTGGTGATTTAAGAGTTTATTTGCCTAAGAGAGAGAGAGATCTGTGTTGAAATGGGATTTGTCTGACTTGATGCTTGCAATGCTCCATTTCTTGTTTTATTGTGAAGCTCTTTGTTGGTTTTGATCAGCCATGTGATTATTGCTGGATTTCACTTTTGACTTTTTATTTTCTTTTTGGAAGTCAGCTGCATTTTCCTGTCCTTGGTTTCCAATCTTGATAGGAGTTGGCAGTTTTATATTAATCAAGCAGGTCAATTATGTATGGAAAACACTTTCATTCTGACAATGTTGTGATAATTTCCCCATAGATAATAAGCAACTGCCTGGACGTCTTTCACTTAAGAGAACTCCAAGACATTTGAGGTTTTCAAATGGTTATAGAACTAAAGCAGCATCAAATCCTAATTTGAAGTCAGTTGAGGTCCCACGTCAATGGTACAATCTGGTTGCAGATCTTCCTGTAAAACCCCCTCCTCCATTGCATTCCAAAACTCTTGAACCATTAAAACCCGAAGATTTGTCACATCTCTATGCTGATGAATTGATTAAGCAAGAGACCAGTACTGATCGGTACATAAACATCCCCGACGAAGTTGTTGATATTTACGAGCTTTGGCGCCCAACTCCTCTGATCAGGTGTGTGGTATGTCTTTCTAAAATGCATGCATTGCAGCTTTGTTTAACACAACGCTTTCTCATCGTTTTTTGTTATGACATCTTGTATCCTTTCCCAGTAAGTTCTGTTATCAGACTTGCATCTTTTCCTTTTCCTAAAGAATCTAATGGCATTTTTCAATGTGTGTATATGTTAGAGCTAAGAGATTAGAGAAGCTTCTTGACACACCTGCTAGAATTTACTACAAGTATGAAGGAGTTAGCCCTTCTGGGTCACATAAACCCAACTCTGCTGTTCCACAAGTTTGGTATAATGTACAAGAAGGTGTCAAGAATGTTGTTACAGAAACTGGGGCTGGGCAATGGGGATGCAGTTTAGCATTTGCTTGCAGCATATTTGGTATTGGCTGTGAGGTAAGAAACAAACATTAGTTGTGAACTTTTTATTTTTTGATATTACTGTTATGAAATCGACAAATTAAGAAAACTAGAAAAGACATTTTAGTGGTTCACCAATTGTGTGTTAACTACATCCATGAGTAGAGGAAGAAATGTTCACTATTAAAGAGAATAATTCAAATTACATATTAGAATCACTCCTAGGGTTAGAGAATTTATACAACACACTTCTCTAAGCCCTAGGGTCAGCAAAACCCCATACTTGGTTTGTTCATAAGTGGTAGATAACAGATTCAAAACAAGTAGAAATTTAAAGTTACTTCTAATGATTATCTGTTATTGAATTAAGATGTATAAAAAATACGGATCAAAGCTCAGCTCCTAATTTGCTTCTGAAACATATCACATGAAATTTTATGTTGTGATTTCGTTACAGGTGTGGCAAGTGCGTGCTTCTTATGATCAAAAACCATATCGACGAATAATGATGGAAACTTGGGGGGCAAAAGTACACCCATCTCCATCCAATATCACAGATGTAGGTAGAAAATTTCTTCAAGTTGACCCCTCAAGTTCGGGAAGTTTGGGAATTGCCATTTCAGAAGCAACGGAGATTGCAACTCTCAATGTTGATACCAGATACTGTTTGGGAAGTGTTCTCAACCATGTTTTGCTTCACCAAACCGTCATCGGTGAAGAGTGTCTAAAACAAATGGAAGCCTTAGGTGAGAGCCCGGATGTTGTAATAGGTTGCACTGGCGGGGGGTCAAACTTCGCAGGTCTTGTCTTCCCCTTCCTCCGCGAGAAACTTGCTGGAAAAATGAACCCTGTTATTAGAGCAGCTGAACCTGCAGCATGTCCTTCGTTAACCAAAGGCATTTATGCTTATGATTATGGCGATACAGCTGGGATGACACCGTTAATGAAAATGCACACACTTGGTCACAACTTCATTCCTGACCATATCCACGCCGGTAATGTATAATAAGCTATCAAATGATTGAAACTAATTGTTTCTCTTGATCATCATCTTGGCTCGTTTTTGGCAGGTGGATTGCGGTATCATGGTATTGCTCCATTGATCTCACATGTCTATAATCTTGGTCTTTTGGAAGCTATATCACTTCCCCAGACAGAATGCTTTCGAGGTACCGATACATACTCAAATTTATTAAAGTCAACCGAAAAATAAACCAGTTACTAGAAATTTGCCTCTGCATGACCGACCAACAATGCAACAACTAAGTTTCTTTTTGTTTGTAGGTGCTGTACAATTTGCTCGATCGGAAGGACTAATACCAGCACCTGAACCAACTCACGCAATTGCTGCAACTATCCGAGAGGCTCTTCGCTGTCGAGAAACCGGAGAGTCGAAAGTTATTCTCACAGCCATGAGTGGTCATGGTCACTTTGACTTGCCAGTGTATGAGAAGTATCTACAAGGTGGGATTACAGATCTTTCTTTTGCAAAGGAGAAGATACAAGAATCACTAACCACCATTCCTCAGGTGGCCTGAAGTCATACATATATGTAGCTATATACATACACATTGAATAAATTTACTTATTGAAAATAAAGTCAGTGTTTATGGTTTAGGGTTATTGAAGTTATGAGACTGAAAGGAAGAAAAGAGCACTTACATAATAGAAATAGTAATAAAACTTTCAAATAGTTTTAAATATAGGTGAAGTAAGTTTGTATAATCTAAAATCAAAGGGTTAAAATACTGAAATTTTATATTATCTAAAATCAAGCGTAAAACTATCTTTTAAAATATTTTTAAATATAGTCAAATGAACAAGAATATTTATAAAATATAGCAAAATATCATCGTATATCTAAAATGAACCACAATAGATTTGTGTCTATCTCTATCATGATAGGTATACTAGTTTATCTTGGTCTATCACAAGTATATTATGATATTTTGTTATATTTGTAAATATTTTCAGAATTTTTGTTATTTAAATAATTTTCTTTAATAAAAATGATTTTTTGAGTTTTTTTTTTAATTTAACTGAGAACCCCATTTTTAGGATGAAAATGTTTAGGAAAGATTACCATTTTAGTACTCCATTTTTAAAGAATAGACCCATTTAACCTTTGCATTTTCAAAATGTACCTTTTTAGACCTCAAATTTTAAAAAATAGGATAATTAGATCAAAATATCTTACCCAACTTTATACTTTTATATAAATAATTATATGGCATTTTAAATTAAAAGAAGAATTTCTAAAAATAATATCTTCTCTTAAACTATTAATTTTTTAATTTTAAATATCATATAATTATTTTTTAAAAAAAATCTTCCAAAACCTTTTAAACCTACTTTAAAAAACCTGCGATCCAAAAAGATATATTTTGAAAACTCTAAGAATCAAATAAATCCAATTTATATACTTAGGGACTAAAACGATACATTTTTTAATAGTAACTAAACTCACATATTTTTCAAAATTTTAGACTAAAATGGTAATTTTTCCAAATGTAAATTAAGGTTAGAAATATTTTGAAAAGAGATTTATTTTTCAAAAGTTACAAACAAAGAGTATTTATCAAAAAGCCAAAAATCTTGAAATGAGTCATTTTATCAAATATTAAAAGAAGAGGGCTATTTTTATCAATAACCCAGAAAAATTCACGGCCACGCTTGGGAGGAAGAGAAAGATTCGGCCGTGGGTCTCCTTCACGTTGTGTTTCACGGTGTGGTTTTCGTTTCTACGGTAGCCTCCGGCGGTGGTTGAAGCTGTATTTCACGGTGGTTTAGCTTTTGAGGTATTTTTCTTCTTCTTGACGCCATTCAGTCCAAATATGTTGGGTGTGTTGGGCTTATTCCTTTGTATTCTGTATTGGTGAATCCAAGCTCTTTATAAAAAGTCTTAAACTGGGCATAGACCGAAAGGTTGAACGATTATGTGTTTTGTTGGAGTTTTTATCTCTTGCTCTGTTTGATTTGTTGCTGCAAATTTGTATTCTATTGGGTATTTCTAGGGTTCAGTGTTTTACAGTTACGTAATGGCTGTTGATTCTGTTGGATTTTGTATCATTTTGTGGCATGATATGGTTTTTAGCTTGTTAAAGTAATGGAGTTTGTGTTAAGAATTTCGTTTTATGTACTTAGGTGGTTTTGGCCTATTAAAAATGGGGAGTAAAGGTCGAATTCCTCCTTCACATGGAAGGCGTACTCTTCAAGGTTCTGGTGTATTGCATCCAGAAGCATTTGGTCATGCGCTACGTCCTCCACCAGGTGCCTTTCCTCCATTTGACATGTTGCCTCCGCCAGAAGTGATGGAACAGAAGCTAGCTGGGCAACATGTTGAGATACAGAAACTTGCCACTGAGAATCAGAGGCTTGCTGCTACACATGGAACCTTGCGGCAAGAGCTTGCTGCTGCTCAGCATGAGTTGCAAATTCTCCATGCTCAAATAGGAGCTGTGAAGTCTGAAAGGGAACAACAAGCAAGGAATCTTTCTGATAAGATTGCAAAGATGGAAGCAGAGTTAAAAGCATCTGAACCAATTAAGTTGGACTTGCAGCAAGCAAAATCAGATGCTCAAAACTTGATCGTAGCAAGGCAGGAACTTATTAGTAGAGTGCAACATTTGACCCAAGACCTCCAGAGGGCCCATGGAGATGTGCAGCAAGTTCCTGTTTTGATGTCAGAACTTGAGAGTTTGAGGCAGGAATATCAGCATTGTAGGTGTGTAATAGCATTGATTTAACTTTAGAGGGACCTTTTAGGATTTTACTTCACTACTTAAGATAGGTCATGTGTGCCTCGTGAATTCAATCAAGTTCAGTCTTCAACTTCTGCAGTTCAGTTTCTTTGCATTTTTAGTTAGGCCTCCAGCTTGTAGGTATAGATGCTGCCCTGGCTTTTGCTTTCCTTGGCCGTTTCTAGGAGGCTTATGTACTGTGTTTATAATTGTTAAGCCAAGGTGTCTATTTAGTATTGTTCAGAAGTTTACTGTAGTTCATTACTATGAAACACATTTCCTTACATTCCCACGAGGAAGAAGAAAACCCCACTGTGGACTCACTTTTCCTTGATTTCTTAAAAGTTTACTGCTTGGAATGGTCTATCCTTTACTGGACCAGAGTTTGCTCCTAATTCAGGGTTTTTTTTAAAAAAAATATATGTTATTTTGTTATGACCTTGCTTGTAAAATGCCATGACCTAGTTATTGACCTTGCAGGGCGACCTATGACTATGAGAAAAAATTATACAATGATCATCTTGAGTCACTTCAGGTGATGGAAAAGAATTATATTACTATGGCTAGGGAACTGGAGAAGCTTAGGGCAGAGTTGATGAACACTTCTAGTTTGGAACGTAGACATGGTGCTCTTGCTTACTTTTTATCTCACTTTCTTTGGGATTATCCTATCCTCTCTTAGTTCCCTTAATCTTCCACTGATATTTTGATGACTGCACGTAGGTGGGCCTTATGGTACTACCCCAAACAACGAGATAGAGGCTTCTGGGAATGCAGCTGGACAAAATACTTACGAAGACGGCTATGGTGTTGCCCAGGTTTGTCACATATTCCACTTTCTGGTTTTCATGAATTGATGTTTTGTTTTTGAATTTTTAGTTCTTTTATCTTTTTGTATGTTTCTTACTATTGATATAAAAGGAGAAACACCATTTAATGGGCTGTGATGTCTCTTTCCTACCTAGTTTTACCTAGGCTTTTATTTGAGCATGATCTAAGATCTCCTTGGTTTTGGGGTTCCAATTGTTAAGAAAGTTTAAAAATGTTTATCTTCCTGAAAGGAAGCTTTCTTCTCTAGGAGTAGGAGACTTGTTTCAATCCAACCTATACCTTTTTCATTGAGGGAAAGTGAAAGAAGAAAAAAAAAACTAATAGGCCTATAAAAGGACATCGCATCAAAGAAGAGCCACAAGGCTAACCATACAAAAACAGGTCTCGACTAGATTTCTCCAATTGTTATTAAAAAGCAGAGAGATTGTAAGAGCTATAAAAAGATGTCAATTTGCACTATGACAGCATGAAAGATAATTTGTTCTAAAACCTCTCAAAAGTACGTCGTTTTCCATTGGAAAGGTGATTGTTCCATTCCTTCCAATTGGTCGTTGAAAAACCTCCACAACACTCTGTTTCTATAAAGGAGACTTCCATTCTATATCGTATTTACTTTATTTATGATTCCATCCTAGGTTTGTAGAAAATTGTGTGCGCTTTCTTTTGGGGGAGAGTATATGAGTCGTGGAACCAAGTATCGCTGTATCATGTTGGCTCTATGGACTTTCAAAATCCAAAGGTCGCAAGTTCAAGGACCCGTTGGTGTGGGAGGGAGGGAGAGAGAGTATATCAATCATTAGGGGGTGGTTTTAAATTATCATCTGGTTGGAAATTTTATGAAAATGGCTAAAAGTGAGTTTTTTTTCTCAAAATTTCTGTAAATGGTGAGATGGGGTATTTGAAACTTGTAACGTAATTATTCTGTCCTTTTGGCTAAGTAGAGCCATTAAGGAGGTTTCCTGAACCTGAGGTGTTATGGAGTAGGATTTTGTACATACAACCATGTTAATGAGTGAGACAGTACAATAATGATCAAAAGGCAACTTGTGAGAGGCAATTTTGAAGTGTTCTCTCAAGTTTCTAGTCTTCACCAAATTCTTAAAGGTGGTTCTGCAATGTTCCACTTCTGGACAATTTATGGATTAGCGATGCTCCTCTATGTTCTTTATTCCCTTTACTATATGATTTGTCTTTTTCTTTAAAAAAAAAACAAAACAGAAACAAAAAAATAAAACAAAAGAAAAGAGGTCCCATGCACTTACTTTCTCTTTGTCTGGACATGAGTTTTCTTTCAACTTTCTTTAGGGTAGAGCATTATTGGATAAGGAAGGTGGCATTTGTCTATTATGTTGCCCCTCCATGATTTTTGTTTTAGGTACATGTTACAGCGAATGGTGTACATAATCCCTTGATTACTCTTTTTTATTCTCATGTAAATCCTTCTTACCTTGCTTGCTTCATTCCTCTTTTTTGGAAAAACGCCAGATTTTCTGATGGCTAGTTGCTCATGTAAGAGTTAACATCCTGAGCTGTCTCTAAGAATCCGCTTCTATAGTTTTGGGTCCTATGCTTTGTTTGAACATGACACATGATTTGTATCGCATTCTATGGAGACATAACTTTTCGGTGAAGATTTGGGTTATCCTTTGGTACTTCTTTGGTGTTAGCTTGGCTCTAAACTGGACTGTTCATCCATGACGACATTATTTTATAATTCTTCCTTAGCTTTGATACTCGACCATTGGACCATCCTTGGTAATTTTGTCTCTGTTTAATTTTAGTTTGACATTTCAATAGTTCATGGATTCTATTAAGGACAATGAAGAAGCATGGCGTTTTCATGATTGCGTCAAGTTGGTTCCTATACTTCAAAGTTTTTTTTTTAATATCTTTAAAATGTACCTAATAGGTCTATAAACTTTCAATTTGTGTCCAATTGATCATTAAACTTTAAAATGCCTTATAATAGGTTCATGAACTTTCTATCTTGAGGTCAATATGTTCTTTAATTATTAATGGTGCACCTAATAGGTCCTTGTTTTTCTTTCCCTTGTTCTTCTTAATAAACCCATTGGCCTACAGAAAAAAAAAAAGTTGAAACGCAGTGAATTTTGTGTTTGACAGATTATTTAATTTTGAAAAATCTCAAATATGACATTGAGGTATTAGATACAAAACTCAATTTTGAAAAAAAAAGGATTTTATAAGAAATAATGATTTCATTGATGGTATGGAAATACAACCAAAAAATAAAAAATAAACAGGGACCCGAGTAGGTATTGCAAAAGACCTATTCAGTTTGAAATTAGGAGATTAAAGCTATAGTAATAAAAAAGAGGAGAGTATTTACGCCCAGCCAAAACCATTCTAATTATACCATCAAAAATCCATTATATGTGAGTTCCTTATTATTTTGAAAGACTTGTTGATTTGATTTCTTTCTTACCAAATATTTCAGTAGTTGGCCCTAACATAGGATTCCCCTCCCCCTCCCCCCTGCTCTTTGTATGTCCCTTATGTACATTAAGTTTTGTCTCTCTATTTTCATTATTAATAATAGTGAGACTCGTATCCTTTTAAAAAAAACATAGGATTCCATAAAAAAAAACTTGGAGATTATTGAAAGTTGATAAACTTACTTGACACTTTTTAAAGTTTATGAACCTTCTAGGAACATTGTTCAGAGACTAAAAGTAAAATTTAGTTTTTTTCCCTTCTAATTAAGGACTTCAACTGCAATTTTCAACCGCGCTTGTTTTATCTACATCTTCTCCATTTGTTATTTACTTTGGACATGACTAGTGGTTTACAATCCAATACAAGTATTATTGTTGATTGAGTTTTATTTCTCTGATTTGTTGCTCTTTGAAACTTTGCAATAGGGACGTGGGCCGCTGCCCGCTACAGCAGGTGGTGCATCCAGTGCTGGTGCAACCGCATACACAGGACCTCAAACTGGTTCGACTGCAACCCGACCCAACTTCGATGCTACAAGGGGTCCCCAACGAGGACCCGGTTATGATGGCGGAAGAGGATCCATTTATGATTCACAAAGACCTGGTTATGATGGACAAAGAGGAGGACCAGGTTACAACGTGCCTGGGTTACCTACTTATGATGCATCTAGAGGAGTTGGCTATGATCCTCAATCTAGAGGTGTTACCGGCGGACATGCTGCGCCTGGAAACACAGCTCCTTATCGATCCTCAACACCACCTGGTCGTGGTGGTGGGTTCGAAGGACAATCTCGAGGTGGAGGAAACCCCGGTCGGAGATGAGCCAAAGGTACCATTTGAGAATACCTTTTTTCACTTTGTTTTCTCATCAACCTTATCCAAGTTGTTGTGCCATTCCCTCAAATTTGCAAAGACTTTTTGTTTTTTTTTTTGTGCTAGAAGTTTGTTATCAAATACAATTACTTGACAAAACTTTGAAAGAATCATTGGAGAACTTTGCATTGATATCAATGTCAAAATCATTTCTAGTTAAGTGATTCATCATTTTCAGCTGTCTGATCAAGTAAACTTCAACATGATAATGAACTAAAGAAAATCCCATGTCCTCAAAAGCTATTTTTTTCAATATTCTTCGTTAATGGCATTTTGAAATTTGTTTGATGCGAAAACATATAAGAATGTACCTCCTGATGCTAAAGTCAAAATAGGCATCCATCAGGTGAAATGGCACATCAAACGCTACTTTGGAAATTCTTTGTATTATTATTATTTGAAAGAAATTAAATGAGAGAAGAAAGATAACCATTCTTTTTTAATGAATTTTGTTAATGGGATGTGATCTTTCATTTTGGATGGTAGTTTATGAAAAGTTTATAGAAAGATTAGTCTGTTTGGATGTAATACATAAATCATACCCACTGTCATCTGAAATGAAAGTCTAACTTATATTTAAATGCAAAGAAAATGATGTAGTTTATAACATTAATTAATTGTATCCATCATTCATATAATTTTAATTTTAAAACATTAGTCAAAATCTAGGGCTTATAACTTGGGAATCTCATCCTTTCATTTTGATTGAATAATGTTCGTATGATGTTCGGGTTCACTTATTGGCTTTCAAATCACTCTTTCTCTTCTTTTTTTTCTTACTCTTTGTGAAGGATTTTTTTTCTTTTGTTTCCTAAAAAAAATTGATCGAATAAAATTTAAGGAAAAATATTTGTTTTAAGTTTCTAAGTTTCTAAGTTTCAATAAATTACATTTTTAGTTCAGAATCCTTTCAATTTAGTTTATAGATTTTGTAATATTTTTCAATATATTACATTTTTAGTTCAGAATCATTTCAATTTAGTTTATAGATTTTGTAATATTACAATTAGATTTGAGTTTTGGTCCCTAAATTTTAGGATTTTAATCTCTTAACCTCAATTTCCTATCGTGTTAGTATCTAAAAAATATAGAACTTAATAAATTATAATTTTTTTAACACTAAAAATAATATATGATTATTCAATGAAAAAACTCGAAACTAGAAATCGAGTTGAAACAAAACTCAAAACTCAAATCTTAAGTATAAAATTATAACATTTTAAAATCCAAAGATGCAAGGACTAAAAGTGTAATATTTTCAAATTTAAGGATAAAAAATTTATTTTCTCAAATTATTTAGCATAAGTAAAATGAGAAAATATAATTAAATATATTTAACGTGGAAGCATGGAAATCGAGAAATTTAGGTAAAGTATATGAATTGAATGAAGTAGTTAATGTAAAACATAATGCCAAAAAAGAGACCTATTTCCCCTTAACATTATTGCACATGCAACTAATTTTGGCAGCAAAGCTAAGCTAACATTTTCAGCCTTCAATTGATGTAAACATAATAACAAAACTTTGGAAGAACAAATCAAAGGTCAAATTTTATAAACATTATTTGGGGTTTCTTTTAAATAATTTAAATTCATTATAAAAATACAAAATGCATGTAGTTTACTAATTAAATGACATCTCAACAACTAAGCACAATAGCTCATCTTTACCTATCAAGATTTGAAAATGGATTTATCAATTTAATAATCTCTTGAGGCTGCTTAATTAAATTATATATATAATATATATCTGTATAATATTATAATATGGAAACCCAAATTATGTAATTGTTATTGAAGTTTGAACCATAAAATTAAATTAAATCAAACCCAAGAAAATTTCAAGAGGTTTTAATTGATTCAAACATATTATAAAGCAACCCAGCTGTCATGCAATTTTTTTTATTTTTTCTTTTAAAAAAGAGCATTTTTTTATTTAAAATAAATTTATACTTTATATATATACATATATAAAGTCATATCAATCTAAAGGAAAATCCAAATAAAAATTGCCTTTCAATTGAGCCATCAATTACACAAAACCAAAACCCATTACTTCTCTTTGGAACATATTCTCCTCTTACAATTGCACAATTTTTCAAGGTTTTCTTCACTGCCATAAATGATTTATTTCACTTTTCTTTTACAATTTAGTCGGTAAACTTTAAACAATAACTATTTGGTCATTATACGTTTAATTTATAACAATCTAGTCCTTGAACTTTAATAAAGTCTAATAATAAAAGTTTACAGTTAATTCCTTTCTAAAATCGAAAGTTTTTAAGATAAGGATTGAATCGTTACTAGTGGTAAAGTCTAGAGGGACTAAACCATTTTGTTGTTAAAGTTTATGGACGGAATTATACTTTTACGAAAGTTTGGTATGGAAGTGTTATTTAACTTTTTTTTCTTTTTTCTTTTTGTTAACTTAGTCAATTCATCTCCCTATTGAATAGGGAGTAGTTAAGAGACTTGGCTAATGAGTTAAAGGGCTATTAAAAAGGAAAAAGTATAGCCAAAGAAAAATAAGAACCCCTAACAATAATAAGAGTTGTAAGTTGCCATTAAATGACCAAAAGCCTTTACAAGAACAAACCATGCTCCACATATTCATTTCCCAGTCTTCCAATCTCATCTTTACTTCTTCAACAAACAACCAATAGGTTAGAGTCTTTTCTGATCCTCCAAAACTCCATCGACACACAAACAAACAACCCACTTTTCTTAAAAGTAAGTTTGTCGAAGCTTTCTACCATCCTCCTTAGAACTCAAGAACACAATCGTACAACTTATAGAACAACTTCTGTTCAAGTAAAGTCGTAATAGAAAGTTTCCACCGTCACATTCTTCCTCTTCTTTCTCTCCATTGTATAATATAATCATTTTGTTAAATAATTGATTTTGTCATGTCATATCATATTATCACCCACTCATTCACTACTCTCTTTCCACATGTAATTAACTTAACAATCATATATTAGAGAGAGAAAGAAACCAAAAACCCAATAGAATAATAACAAATAGTATCATATCAACCCTCTTGAAATCTTTTATATATATAATAATAAAAATAAAAACTTCCCTCTCCAATAACGTTTCACACAAAACTCTCTATCTTTCTTCCTCTCTTTCTTTCTTTCTGTCTTTCCATTATGAAACTCCATAGCAATGAAGTTCCTTTAGGGAAAAACTATACCCTTTACAAAACATTAGCCATAGTTTTTAGTTTAGTGATTTTGACAGTGATTCCTCTGTTATACAATCTCATAAACTATTACTCTGTTTTCATTCTCAACAATTCACCAAAATCTCCATCAAGTTCGTTCTCATCAAGCAGTAGTGGTAATGGAAAGAATGGAGTTTTTGAGAAATTGTCAAATTATGGGAATGAAGAAGAAGAAGAATGTGATATGTTCGTAGGAGAATGGATACCAAATCCAAATGCTCCATATTATTCGAGTTCATCATGTTGGGCAATTCATGAACATCAAAACTGTATGAAATATGGAAGACCAGATGGAGGATTTATGCAATGGAGATGGAAGCCAGATGGTTGTGAACTTCCAATCTTTAATCCTTCTCAGTTTCTTGAGATTATGAGAGATAAATCTTTCGCTTTTGTTGGTGACTCTGTTGGAAGAAACCAAATGCAATCTTTGATATGCCTTCTTTCAAGGGTATGTGTGTCTTCCCATCCTTCTCTTCTTTTTACTTTTTCTTAATCATTTTTTCTTGTTCTTAACTCTACATCTTCATCAATCTCATCCTCATCATCATCATTTGTTCATATCAAAGCTATTTTCATGGTTGTAGTGTATAATGTTTTAATCATTTTGATTACCTTGTGTACATGTCGCCTTTAGTCTAATTAGGTAGAAGTCTAATTAGATAGAACAACCGTTACAAATATAGCCGTTCTAGTTCATACATTAAAAGATAATACAAAATTTAGATTTAATTCTTGAAATCTCTAGTAAGAGAACCTTTAGTAAACTTTTCCTGTTTACGACCGACTCTATAGCTCTTGTTAGCCACATATTTTATTGCGGGCTAACTTTTGTAGAGCAGTAGATTCTATTATTGGTAAACTCTTTTTAAAAATAGATTCTATCACTAATAAATATTAACTATGAATGATATATCCGTGTGTATGTATGTATCTACAACTCTCCATTAGGATGAAGAGAGACATGAGCCATCTTCATTTGGGTTTCTATTATATTATTTTGTTGGGGTTTTTTTTCTTGTTTTATAATAGATGTTTTTTAATTTGTTTTTGCCATTTTTGAGATGGGATTTTGGAATATATTCCTTTTTCTGAAATGACTTTATTAATACGAGTGTTTGTGCCTAAAAGGTCAATAATTTTGAATGTGACATTAAATAATACAGTTGAAAACAAATTTCAATATATTTATGTTTTGAGGGAACGAAATTAAATTCTAATCTACACTTAAGACTCTGTGGTTTATAAATCATATCATATCATATATATATATATATATACAATTTTAATTCTATATGGGTTAATTTCAATTATCTAATCTAACTTTGTGAAAGCATCTTCTTCTGAAAAGTAACCCAAAGTGATAAAAGTTCACTTTTTACGTTTAAGATTTTAAAAAGCTCAATTATTGGTTTTTTGGGAATCTCAATACCATTCCCAAGATCACCTCTTTTTTCACTAACTTTCACAATTTGAAAAACAATATTGCATTTATTTAACCATTGAGATTTGATGAGAAAATATTACATTTCAAATAATATTTTTAATTTGGCAAAAAACAACAACAATAATAAAAAGAAGTATATGGGAATCTTTGAGCACTTGGTAACATGACAACAAGTTTGTATCATAGTTGCACACAACACTAGGCCAAAGAGGAACCATGCATGTGAGTCATCTCTATGTCTCTTCCCCATTTCTCTTTCTCTTTCATCTTTTTTGAATTTTTTTTGATTTTATGTTCAATGTTGCTTTCTATATCCAATTCTTTCTTCATTATTGTAAATTGTTTTCTTCATCTCCTTTCCATTTCAATTATTTTGTGGTTCATATTCCATTATTCTATATAGATATGTATGATAGATATTTCAAGTTAATTAATCCTCAATCAAGAATTTGAATATAAAACTTTTAATCGGTTCTGTTATGGAGTCTTTTAGTTAAAAATAGGTGAAAAAAGGTATTATTGTGAGTGTTAGACCAATTTTATGTTTAGAAATTAAAAATATATGAATAATTGAATCTAAAAAGTTGAATTTAAGAAGATTTTATTAGAAAAGAAAAAGAAAAAGAAAAACAAATAAAGCTTTTGATTATAAAATAGAAAAGGTGATGTGTTTGAGCTTTTTCTTTGTCAAGAGGAAAAAAACAAAGAGTAAAAGAGTTATATGACAGCTTGATAAGTTGTGACATTTTAACAAATAAAAATACTTTGCAAAAAAGTTACAACAATAATATTTTAAATTTCAAATTATATCTTATGGATAAGACTTGGGAATAAATCCCCACCTGATAATTACAAACAAAAACAAATGGGTCCCCAATAATTTTAAATTATTATATAAGAAAAATAAAGAATACCATATATTCTTATTTAATGTCTTTTTTCTTTTCTACTTCTATTTTTTTTTTCAATTTTAGATCTAATTTTTATAAATAAAAAACTATTTTATTCCTTAATTATAATTTATATTGAAATATTTTTTTAAAAAAATAAAACTATCACCTAACATATATTTATATATACCCATTGCAAGGGTGTTTCTCAATTTTAGAAACAATTTAATAATAAGGAGAAAACTTGAAGTATTCAATAAAGTCGAAAATGAAATGACTTGGATGAAGCTTTGAGAGGTCTACTTGAGGTTTAGAATAGTAGCAATCCTCTCGTGGAAGATGTGATTAGGCTTTTAAAAATTACTCAAAATTTTATTATAAAAAAAAAATCAATTTGAGTTCATAACTTTTTCGATTTCACAATTCTATTCTTTACCCCAAACGTTAATGCTTGGGTTTTTTTAGTTGATTTAAGAAAATGAAGAGAAAAAAAGGTAAAGAAATTATTGGTTTGTTTGGACGACATGTATGGCATCATGTGGTATAGAATAATCTTCACATTATGAAAGTGGATTAATATAATCAAATAAATAAAAAATCCCAAAAAAGCAATTTCAGAATTGCAGCAAATAAAATCTGAATTAAATAAAAAAAAAATTTTAAATGAGTATTTGTTTGTTTATTTATCTCTCTCTCTCTCTCTCTCTCTCTCTCTTAACATTTTTGCCGACAATGGTGTATTGTGTCAGAAGAGAAGAGGAATATTGTAAACATTTGACCAACAAATATTTTTATTAAAGTACATCTCTTCTGTTTGAGACATTGTTTTCATTCTATTTTTTCCTCCCACTTTTAGAGAGAGAAAGTATATGATACTTTAAATTAATTAAAGGTTTCTTTTTATTATTGTTATTAAAAAAATGTTGTTGTGTTTTCAACTTTTGAGATGGAGAAATCTTTTTAAAAGAAAATTATGAGCTTCTTCTGAGTGGTTTTATTTATTAAAAGTTTATGGTCAGATGAGTTTAGATCCAAAATATAATTAAAAATAAACCAATTAAAATATGTAATGTGTGTGTGTGTGTGTTGAATAAAAAGTAGTGGCATCAAATTTTCTAATTAGTAGTTCTTATGGGTGGGAATAGTGGGATTATAATTTGTAATAATAACATAATACTACATCGGATCATATTAGAGCTTTAATTAATTATTCAAACAATTAATACTTATTATGTTTAAGTTAATTCAAGAAAGTGTAATCATGAAATTAAGAAAATATTTATACCAAAATTGAGTTGTTTTAAACACTAATTTTTTTTAGTTATATATATCTTTGTGGTGAAACTTTGCGTTTTTATATATTCATTCTTTTTCTTTTTTTGTTTATTCTTATTTTAGAAAAGAAACATCATCTATTTTTAACATTGCTCTTCACTTTAAATAATAGGTTCCATCTTTTGTCTTTCTGTTTTATTTAAACTCAACAAAGGTGAAGATTGAAGAAAGTATTTTGTCGATGAGTCTTGGATTTGGATGTCCTCTCAATTTTTGCCTAAAATTTTAAAGAATTAATACTCCTATTGTATTTTAGAAACATTTTTTAAAAAAAAGTATACGTGTAATTTTTAACTTTAGACATAGTATCATGGTAGATGTCCAGAAAATTCTTATGCAAACTTGTAATGTTATTTCCTTCCCAAAGTGGGTGAGAGTATGAGATGATATTATGTTAAATTTATTTTCATCTATCAGCTTAAGTTTCATGAACATATTTTGATAGGTGGAATATCCAGTAGACGAGTCATACACGGCAGACGAGAATTTCAAGAGATGGAAATACAAAACCTACAATTTCACGTTGGCCAGTTTCTGGACACCACATCTAATCAAAGCCAATATGGGAGATGCCAACGGTCCAACTAAAACCGGTCTCTTCAATCTCTACTTAGACGAACATGACCAAGAATGGACAACTCAAATCGACGAATTCGACTACATCATCATCTCTGCTGGCCATTGGTTCTTCCGTCCGATGGTTTTTCACGAAAACCACCGCATTGTTGGTTGCCATTACTGCCTCCTCCCAAACGTCACCGATCTTGGAATGTACTATGGTTACCGAAAAGCCTTCCGAACAGCATTCAAAGCTATAAACAGCTTAAAGAATTTCAAAGGAACAACAATTCTAAGAACATTTGCACCGTCGCATTTCGAAAACGGGCTATGGAATGAAGGAGGGAATTGTTTAAGAACACAGCCGTTTCGAAGCAATGAAACGCAGTTGGAAGGGCATAATCTAGAGTTGTATATGATTCAAATGGAAGAATATAGGGTTGCAGAAAAGGAAGGAAGAAGAAAAGGGAAGAAATTTAGGCTTCTTGATACGACGCAAGCAATGTTGTTGAGGCCGGATGGGCATCCGAGTCGGTACGGGCATTTGGCAAGTGAGAATGTGACATTGTATAATGATTGTGTTCATTGGTGTCTGCCAGGCCCTATTGATGCTTGGAGTGATTTCTTGCTTCAGATGTTGAAGATGGAAGGGGTTAGATCAGCTAGGGATAGGTTACAGTTTGGTTAGAGCTAGGCTAGACTTCATTTTTATTGTTTCTTGTTGTTTTTCTTGATCTTCTTTTGGAAGTTGTATAATTTGTTTGTATCATTGTTCATTTTTAAGTTGTATGTATGTAATTAGACATTGTGAAAGAAGTAATAAGAGAGCATAATTTAATTAAGCAAACAACTTAACTATGAAAAGCAGCTTCCCAAAATAAAATCTAGGGAATCACATATTTCCTATCTTGGAGTATATGAGCAGCTTCCCAAAATAATATTTGAGGCAGATATCAATTTACACTTCTACAACATAATAATTTTAGTAATTTTTACTCTATTTTCTATTTTCATGAGTATATCAATTTACACCATCATCCACCAATTATACACTTATATTATAATTTGGAGTTTAATGGATGAATACCCTAAAATTAGGGTTATAATAAATTTGATTTTGAGCATGTGTAGCTGCAAATTAAACATGTACTTTATTCTTTGGCTTCTTATAAGAAATCTTAAGTATTTGTTGTGGTTAAGATGTCTTTGTTTCGTGTTAAAAGGCTGCAAATTCTCACCCTATAATGTACAATCTGATAGAGAGAAGAAACAAGAGAATAGTATTATCAAACTGTCAATTCTATAGATAGGGATTAAATGTGTGGATGGCCATCACCTACTCCTTCACAATCCAATCTCTATCTCTATCTCTATCTCCATCCCAGTCCAAATCTCTTCAACACAACCCCATTTCAATTATTTTTCATATTTTTTCAAAAAAGAAAAAGAAAAAGAAAAGTGGGATTAGAGTCTTAACGGAGAAAGGAAAATCCAACTGTACTTGATATAGACTCTACTCTATACCATGTTGCCTATAACAAAAGAAAGATTGACAACTCCTTTCATAAAATAATCTAAACCCAATTGCTTTTTTTTTCTTCCCTTTTTTTATGATTTTATCCAAGAAGATTCTATTCTTTCACAAATGTTGTTAATTCAGACTCCAGCTTGGTTCATTGACCTTCATTACCCATTATTTGATTCATTATTGAAAGGAAAGAAGTTTCCAGTTTTCAGTAAATCTCAGTGTAAAAAAAGTCAATATCCCATCTCAAAGAAGCAATAATTAAACAGGCAAACCTTCAATGCTAAGCTAAGTTTATATCACTATGTCCCCAATGTGTAATCATCAAGATCCTATATCAATTGTAGACCACACCACAAACTGATGATTCAGACCTATCCTATGCGGTGGCTAAATGTTGAAAATCATTTCTATCATTGCTTCAAGTATTTAGCAAAAAAAAAAAAAAAAAAAAAAAAAAAAGTTTAAATGCCTTTTTCCTTGTGTGCATTTGCTACAATAGTTTATTATCTGTGTGTATGGGTGTGCGTGTGTATATATATTTGTACCAGGGTTACTCATTTTGAAGGTTTATTTATTATCTGTGTGTATGGGTGTGCGTGTGTATATATATTGTACCAGGGTCACTGATTTTGAAGGGTTATTTTTCTCTGTTTCCTTGAAAGTAGCAAAGAATAAAGCTGCTAAGTAAAAATTAAAAATAACTTACTTGCTCCATGTGGTTGTTACTCTGTATCCTTATCTGTAAAGCATGTTTCTTCAAGAATTTTATGAGGATATCTGTCTATAATCTGTATGAGTGTTGTATGGTTGTCGGTGGCCCAAAAAAATTGTGTTTTTTCCATCTGTCCCACTAAATTTTTAATAATGAAATATTATGCAATGCCTAATAAAACCAAAGTTGTATATTAATAATGGTGGTTTGGTAGGTAATCCAAGCCAATAATAGCAGCATTACTATTATATGAATGAATGCTTTTTAATAATTTACCCTAAGTTGCTTTTTACATGGACCTACGCCTATCACAAAGAGAGAGAGAAAGTGTGTGTGTGTGTGTGTTATATGAATGAAAACATTTGGTATCTAGTTTTCAGAGCTGATTTCAAAATGAAGCTTCATGCTTTTGAAGCTCCAATTGTTAACAAATCAGTGTTGTGGAATTCCTACAAAGGGATTCTTCTAGCTCTGACACTGATTCTTCTAACAATCATTCCTCTGTCTACAAACAAGAATTTGCCTTCATCAGTGCCAAGCCTATGGAGAAACATCACCAGTTTGAAGACAGTGAAGTCAGAGAAGAAATGTGACGTGTTTCGTGGTGCTTGGGTGTCGAAATCCGAGCAGCCGTATTACACGAATGACACTTGTGATATGATGTTTGAATACCAAAACTGTTTGAAGTATGGAAGGCCCGATAGAGAATTCTTGAAGTGGAGATGGAAGCCAGATGAATGTGAGCTTCCTCTTTTTGATTCTGCTCAGTTCTTGGAAATTGTTAAAGGGAAATCCCTTGCTTTTGTTGGAGACTCCGTCGCTAGAAATCATATGCAGTCACTGTTGTGTCTCCTCTCCAATGTAAGTCCATTCTTCAAACACATTTTTTCAATCTCAAGAGTTAAGAACTCTGTTTTTCGTTTCTAATCGTGTTTCGCATATGTTGCAGGTATCTCATCCAGTGGATGTTTCTCTTAAATACAACCTAACATACGATTTCAAAAGGTGGTTCTTTCCTGATTACAATTTCACCGTGGCAAGATTCTGGTCACCATATTTGGTTAAAAGCAGGGACGCAGACCAGAATGGTTTCTCCTCCAACAGCCTCATGAATCTATACTTGGATGAGGCAGACGAAACCTGGACTTCCGCAGTCGAAACTTTCGACTATGTGATCTTCTCAGCAGGACAGTGGTTCTTTCGCCCTCAGGTATACTATGAAAATGGTCAAATGAAAGGATGTTTCAATTGCCAGCAAAGTAATGTCACACAGATTTTGAACTTCTATGGCTACGGGAAAGTCTTTCAAACTGCCTTTAGGAAGCTTATGGGGCTCAAAGGCTACAAAGGAATGACATTTATGAGGACATTTTCTCCATCGCACTTTGAGAATGGAGATTGGAACAAAGGAGGGAACTGTGCAAGGACAAGGCCATTTACAAAGGAAGAGATGGAATGGAAAACTTTTGTCTTTGAGTTGCACAAGGCTCAAGTGGAGGAATTCAGAGCAGCAGAGGAGAAGGGGTTGAGAAGAGGCCTGCAATTCAAGCTGTTGGACACAACTGAGGCTATGCTGATGAGACCAGATGGGCATCCAAACCATTATTCTCCACCTAGGAATGGGAATATAGCGGACTGTGTGCACTGGTGTTTGCCAGGCCCCATTGACACATGGAATGAGTTTTTATTCTATATACTTAAGACAGGAAGGGAAGATACACATTGATAATGTATAGGGAAATGGGTAGATGAGTTTTGAAAAAAAATATACGGTTTTTTTTTTTTATATTCTATACTGTAATATCATTGCATTTGTTTCTATGAACTACTCCAGATTCTTAACGGGGTGAGGTGGCCACTAATTACTAGAAAGTTGGGATAGTTTGTGGTATCTTAGCTGATAAGTTTATAAAGAAAGCAGTAATAGGACATGTATGGTAATAATAAATATATTCTTTAATCAGTGGGATTACGCTGAATCTTGCTAGAACAACCAAATAAAAATGGAGGCTGTTAAGCTGCTTAATTTATAAGCATTAAAATAATAACTGTTTGACCATTGACAAACATACAGCTTTTCAAATCAGAACAAATTAATTTCATCCGAAATTCTAGCTCATAAGAACAAATTAAGAAAAAGAAGTTTCAAAGTAAACTAAACTAAACAGGTTTTCTTTGAATTTTATTATAAAATTAAAATAAATACAAGAATCTTCTGTGTAGGTTGTGTAACAAAAAATATGCTCATTTCGTTGCACACTCAACATGTTCATTCCATACTAAACAGCCCTCTCAGATACAAGAAATCACAAATGATCTCTCTTGTAGGTAAAGCAATGGAGGATCCCATGTACTATCCCTTCCTTTTCTTGACAGGAAACACCTATTCGCTGTTCATAGCTTGCAACCCTCAAATTCTTTTGTATTTCAAATTACAAAAAATGAGGAATATATATTCTGCGACTTCAGTTTCGTCTTCTCATTCATAATCACAATCATATCTTAACTAGCAAAAAATTTCAATCTTTCTGCAGCCTTAATCGGTGCTGTTTCTGCAGCTTTAATCACTAAAAAGTTTGAATCTTGACTTGCTGAGATTCCATGTTAAAGAAGATTGAAAGATTACTCGGGCGGGTAATTAAAGGGAAACGTAACTCCCCTCCACGGTGTCTTCCACCACCACCTCCTCCTCCTCCTCCTCCTCCTCCACCTCCACCACAGCCCCCCGAGTCACAGCCACCAGAACCTTCTCAAAAACCATCAGAGCCCACTCCATTCCTATTTCCTTCAACTCAATCCACAGTGCTCCCCGATCCTTCAGTTTTCTTTTCCCCTGAACTCATCTCAGCCCCTCTCCCTTCAAACAGTTTCTTCCAGAACTTCACTCTTAATAATGGCGACCAACCTGAGTACATCCATCCCTATTTGATCAAATCCTCACTCTCCTCCATCTCTGTTTCCTACCCATCAATCCTATCCAACTCTGCTTCAGAATGCCAAATTTTCACCCCTGACCTCACCATCTCACCTTCTGAAAAAATAAACCCACTTCCCCAGAAATCCCACGTAATCTCCTCATTCAATGATTTGAGTGTCACTTTAGATATTCCTTCCTCCAACCTCCGTTTCTATCTCGTCCGAGGAAGCCCATTTCTCACGTTCACAGTTTCCAAAGGCGTAGCCTTTTCAATCTCTACCATACACGAAGTTATCTCCTTTTCCTTCAATAATGCACTCACCAAATACACAATAAAATTAAAAAACAATCAAACATGGCTTATTTACTCCTCATTTCCCATCAATTTGACACATAATCTTTCTATGATTACTTCTGGGCGATTTGCAGGAATCATTAGGATTGCAGCATTGCCAAATTCAGACCTGGAATGTGAACAGATACTTGACCGGTTTAGTTCGTGTTACCCAGTCTTGGGTGAGGCACAGTTTACGAAGCCATTTTGTTTGGAATATAAATGGGAGACGAAAGGATGGGGGGATTTGCTCATGCTTGCACACCCTCTGCATCTTCGTCTCCTAGGAGGCAGCGATGATAATGTAGTTATTTTAGATAAGTTCAAGTATAAAAGTATAGACGGTGAGCTTGTGGGTGTCGTGGGAAGTTCATGGGCTTTGAAACCAGAACCAATTTCAGTAAGCTGGCATTCGATTAGGGGCGTAGAGGAAGAATCCTTTGCTGAAATTATTTCTGCACTCCGTAAAGATGTTGAAGCTCTAAATTCAACATCTATGATATTGACAACAAAATCTCCTTATTCTTATGGCAAATTGATAGCAAGAGCAGCAAGGTTGGCAGTGATTGCTGAGGAAGTGAGATCTCTTGAAATGGTTCCAGAAATAAGAAAATTTCTAATAGACGCAATTGAGCCTTGGTTAAATGGGACATTTGAGGGGAATGGTTTTGTATACGATGAAAAGTGGGGTGGAATTGTAAGCAAAGAAGGGGCCTTCGATTATAGTGCAGACTTTGGATTTGGAATGTACAATAATCACCATCATCATTTGGGCTACTTTCTTTATGCCATTGCTGTGCTGGTGAAAATAGACCCCGCTTGGGGGAGAAAGTATAGTCCTCAAGTCTATTCTCTCATGGCAGACATCATTAACTTGAGCAGGAGAGCCAATTCAAAGTTTCCAAAGTTGAGATGCTTTGATGCATATAAATTGCATTCTTGGGGAACAGGATTGTCCGAATTCACAGATGGGCGGAGTCAAGAGAGCGTCAGTGAAGCAGTGAATGCTTACTATTCAGCAGCTTTGGTGGGGTTAGCTTATGGAGACGCTCATCTTGTATCCATTGGCTCTATTCTGGCAGCATTGGAGATTAATGCAGGTCAGATGTGGTGGCAAATAAGAGAAGGAGAAACAACTTTGTACAAGGAAGAATTTGTTAAGGAAAACAGGGTGGTGGGAGTATTGTGGTCTAACAAAAGGGACAGTGGATTATGGTTTGCTCCTAGTGAATGGAAAGAGTGTAGGCTTGGTATTCAAGTGTTACCCATATTGCCAATCACTGAGCTGTTGCTGTCAGATGTTGGGTTCGTAAGGGAGCTTGTGAACTGGGCATTGCCTTCTCTGGGAAGAGAAGGTGTTGGGGAAGGATGGAAGGGCTTTGTTCATGCTCTGGAAAGTATTTATGACAAAGATGGTTCTGTGGAGAAGATTAGGAACTTGAAAGAATTTGATGATGGAAACTCACTTACCAACCTGTTATGGTGGGTTCACAGTAGAGGCAAAGAAGAAGAAAATATCAGTAACAGCAAAATACATCTAGTTTAGCACCAAATTTCTCTTCTTCAGGTCAATGATAAGTTGTATAAAAAAATCACAAAGCATCATCATGCTGCTTCATTTGTCTCCATAAAGTTATCTTTAATTGGACCATCCTATGTATAGATAATATACTTGTTAAATCATCATAACACTACAGGGGTTCAAATGCAACGTCTCTTCCTCTGGTACCATGTTAAATCATCAATCAATTCAAAATTTTAAGCTAATAAACTATGGTAAATTTAATCATATCAATACATTAATAATACTGACACGAGTTTTAACCTCTACATACATGGATCTTATTCCACTTTATTTGAAAAACAACTTCTCATCACTCACTTTCTGCCATCAAAATTTGGCTAAAAACAAAGACTGGAAAAAAATGGTTTCTCCTTTAATACTGCCTTAGATTGAACTGTTAGCATGCATTTCAGCTCTCTGATGTGCAATTGCCAAAGAAAAGCAAATCAGTAACCTCAGAACTTAATTAGAAAGTTTTCAGGAACTTTAAATATGGAGATTAGTTTCATTTCGATGGACCGATTGTCTCCATTCGGTGCTTGAGTTTGTGTCGCCTCAATCAAAGACAGAAGGTAAGACAAATAAACATTGGGCTCGGGAAAGAAAATGAATTATGTCGAATATATAGTATTTACAAACCAACACTACAATGTACTATACTTTTCCTAGCCAATTTTGTTTAGTTTCTATGACTAGAATATTCTGATTTGTTTGTTTCATGTTGCCAATAATCAAATACTGTATTAATGCATATGATTAGTCGAGCCTAAACAATATTCAAATAAATAAACAAACGAACAACACTAATGTATGTGATTTCATACTAAAAGCAATAACGATTAATAAACTTACCCTTACCATTGCCGCTCACAATTTAAATCAATCCTGCAAGTTAGATGATCAAGCTCTATCACCACCAGGTCCACCACACTCAGATAGGATTCCAATCAAGCCATAATGAAATGTCTAATTTGTTCATTACTTTTCCTTGAGTTTCATTTTCATCGGAGTTGATTAAAGAGATACTGCCGCCGATCGGGGATCGGAATGCGGCGGATGAACTGCAGTGTGTTAGGGTTTACATGCCGCAGTTGAAGACACATATTGATTAAGAAATGGCGGTTAGTTCAATGGATTGGTAGTTTTATACTATCAATTTTAGATCGTTGAATGTAATTAATTTCAAATTTGATTAATTTTTTAACGTTACTTGTCAAAAAAACAAATAAATTGAAGGTTAAAAATCACATTTACTTCATTTGCTTTCCCTAAAATAGCAATGTGGTCTTTAAATTTTTAAAATAACATTTTAGTCCTCGTATTTTGAAAATAATTATGATTCAGTCTCTACTGTTGAAGTTGTTAAGATTTAAAAAAACGTGAAACGACCGTCATCGAGGATCCATGTGTGGTTGTGTACAATTTTCAATCCAAGAGTATGATTATTGGCTTTTTGTCTTGCCATTGAAGTTGGGATCCAAAGCACTCTCTTATAAAACCCTTAAGAAAATATTTGATTAAAAGGAAAGAGAAGATGCAAATCTCGAACGTTACTTAGGACCCAACTACTCCACGTTTTATTGCAAAAGCAAGCTCTAGATGATTTTAACCAATTCAAGCTTAAACCAACCCTACGTAGTGTGGATTTTGAATGACAGCCACCTCACTTTCTGTATGTGAGATCTTAACAGCAACTTTACTAGTAAGAACTGAATCGCAATTATTTGAAGCACTCTTTACATAAAATTCAACATCATTCAAAATAAATAATATCATTCACTTGAATAATTGTATTTTATGTTTTTTTTTCTTTCTTTTAAGAAGGTTCCTTGTCCTTTAAAGATCATCCTTCTATTAATATATTAGATTTTGGATATAGAAAACCAAGAAGGTTGGCAAAGTCTCCTCTATGTTTATAGTTTATACCCCACACGTTATTCTTTTCAATTAAGCAATTTATTGATTCTCTTAAACATTAAGAAATAAATAAAACTCATCTCTACATTTTTTTTCCTTGAATTGAATTTTTTTTTCCTTTTTTTTTAATCAACTTTTTTCATGTAATGTTGTAGTTTTAGTGGAAAAAAGGGGGAGAAAAAATATTTAAAATTTTGATGTTTTTCTTATATATTTATTCATCTATCTTAAAATGAAGTATTTTGATACAAATTTAATAAATTAATTTTTAAGAAATGTTGTTGAATTAAAATATTTTTAAAATATAGTAAAATTTCATGATTTATTAAAGATAAATATCGATTCTATCCGAATTTTTATTATATTTTCTAAAGGTTTGTATTTTAAATAATTTTTCTTTTAAGTATTGATATTGTAATTTTCTTTTTAAGTTTTGTTTCCAAAATATTTTATCTCATAGAATTATGAAATGGGCATTTTTAAAAATAGCAAAATAAATTAAAATATTTACAAGCTATAGCAAAATTTTGGATTCTATCTCTGATAGTTTTCAATCACTATAGCATATCAATCACTATCAGTTATAGAATTTGCTATAGATTGTAAATATTTTGTAAAATTTGCTATTTTTAAATTTCTCTATATTAAACTTAATTTTATATTAAATAAACTTAAATGTGTATATATATATATATACACCCTTAGATCACTTTGTAAATAGTAAAAAATATTGATATTCAAGTTGAAAATACAATAATTTATTTAATTAAATATAGATATAAATTTAATATTAAAATTATTTAAGAAAATTATCAAAAATAGAAAATTTGACAAAATATTTACAACGTATAGCAAAATTGATAAACTGGAAAGATTATTAGTTTCTGTCCTTAATAGAATCCAAAATTTTTCTATACGTAAATATTTTAATTTATTTTACTATATTCTATTTATTTACTAATTTTATTATTAAAGAACAATTTAATTAGAAATTATAAATTTTTTTACAACCTACAAGTTGAAATATTTATTCAATAAAAGAAAAAAAAATACTATTTGATAAATTTTTTTTTTTTTAATCTTATATTTTGAAATATTTTTTACCAAAAAAATATTCACTTTAGATATAATTGTATTTTAAAAATAATTGGACAAGCATTTATAATAATAAATAATATAAAGATTCAAGATTGGAGGCTTAAACTTATCGAATAATAATTGAACCCAATTATTTTGGTTATTGTACTTTTCTTGTGCCAAATTGCCCTTCAAAATTATGACTTTATTATTACATTAACAACTTAGCTTTCTTTAAAAATAAAGAAAACACAATAGTTGGAAGATTATTCCAAATTAAAAGATTTATTATTTTAGGGGTTTAAATCGAAATAATTATATAAACAATGCTCTTTCCAACACTATTTTGGAAATTTTTAAAAATAGTAGATTTTACAAAATATTTACAACTTATAGCAAATTTTATTACTGATAGTTATTGATATGCTATAGTGATAGAATACTATCATTAATATGTTATAGTGATAAAAGACTATCAGTGATAGAATCCAAAATTTTGTTATAACTTGTAAATATTTTAATTTATTTTATTATTTTTAAAAATGTTCCTACATTAAAAATTATTTAACAACATAGTATTGATTTGATGTTTTTAGCAAAATTTAGTTCATTTGATTTGATGTTTTCAAAATACACTATTTTGCTAAATAGTTTTGAAAAAAGTATTATTTATATAATTATTCAGTTTGTTTATATTTCGTTCAGATACTAAACTTTTAAAAACGTCGGTTTAGTTTTCAAATTTAAAGAAAAATAAACATATTTTGATGTTAACGGAACGAGGATGTGACTTTTGGATGATTGAATTTTATATTCATCGTATTAATTAGTTGAATAAATAATCCAGAAATCTTTGCTAATTTATTTTATAAATAATTTATGTCAAAAAACATAATGAACACGCTAAATCAAACAAACCTCCAAAACCCAAATCTCTCACATCATCTCCTTGACTCCCATACTCCTTGTTTATTAGTTTTTTTTTTAAAAAAAAAAAAATTTGGAATCTTAAAGCAAATCAAAATAATATTGAATATAATAGAATAAATAAATTAGAAATGACATATTGGCGATAACATTCCTAGCGAGGTAAAAAATTAAATAAGTACAACATATGCATGTAATACATTATGCAAAACTTGCTGATAAATATTCTCACAATAAATAATAAAAAAAAATGGGAGAGAGGAAAAAAAAGAGTATCATCACAAAATATTCAAAACTTGAGCAGTAAAAATTTGTATGTGGATGAAATTGCATGTTACATATATGTTGGGAAAATGAAGTAGAAGGTTAATGTTCCAAAATAGTGACGATTAAAATTTTGAAGGCAAATGACTTTTTTAGTTCTTCCATAAAATCATCAATTTACCGGTAAAAAATCAAAACCGGATTTTTAAAGGGGAATTGTTATAGATAGCACAAAAAATGAAGAAAAATTATTGAAAATGGCAAAACTACTTAAAATATTTACAAAATATAACAAAATATCATATTGTATCAATGATAGACACCGACAAAAATGATAGAAGCCTATCAATGTCTATTAAATGCATTGATAGACACTAATAGAAGTCTATCGATATCTATAATTGATGGAATATAAAAGTTTGCTATATTTTGTAAATATTTTGGTTCATTACGGTATATTTGAGAATGACTAAAAAAATAAAACTATTTACAAAATATAACAAAACATTTAAATGGGTGAATACGATGAATTTTGCTATATTTTGCTATTCTTGAAAATGTCCTATTTTTTAAAAAAATAATTATCTTATTTAGCAGGCTCTAGTAATCTAAATATAGAAGTCACGTCATCATTTTCTCGTTGAAAATGTACCTTTCAATTTTTACCTATTGATAATTACATCAATCTTCAATTTATTTTAACAAGAGAAAAAGGAAAAACTCTACTATTGTTGAATTTAGTTTTCGTTTTGATTCTAAGTTTCAAAGTATTACCATTTTAATTCTTAATTTATGAGTTTTGTTTCAATCTTATTTATAGGTTTCAAATTGTGATTAACTTTACATTTAGGATTTAAGCTTTGTTTCATTTTGTCCCAACATCGACTTTCCCTCCTAGGCCCTAACAGACATATTTTCATTGATTCTCTCTTCATGATCAAGTAATAAATAAACTATTTTCTTCATTTTAATCTTCTCTAGTCGAGTTTTATAACTTATATGGGACATTGGTTTGATTCCAATCCATACAAAACTCATCGATTTGGTTTGATTTTTTTGTTGTCTTGAAAACTAACAAAACCGAATCAGCTTTTACCCTAGTTTAATCAAAGTAAATTCCGAAGGACATATTTGCATTGATTCTCTCTTGAAGACAAAGTAACAAATAACCCAAAACTCTTATCGCCATTTTATCTCGTTCCTTAGTCCTTTCTAATACATTAAGGATAAACCACTCAACCCCTCTTGCATTACTTGCAATCCTCCATCTTCTTAGAAAATCCTCCGACTTCACTTCTAATCCAAATTTCCCAATCCCAAAATTTCCTTTTATAAATTAAAATTTCTCTTTTCGTTTTTACTCATTCCAAGTATTACCCCAAAATCCTAAACCTTATATTCCAATTCCAAATATTATACAAACACGAGCCTAGCTCAAGTGCTTTGCAAGGTCTATAGTTCGAATTCATTTCTCTCTTCCTTTCTTACTCATGTCAAATATTATTCTAGAATCCTAAACCTTAATCACTAATCGATATTCAACCAACAAGAACTTAATTCAACTCATTCGAAGGTCAGTGGTTTAATCTTTTCTTTTGGTCGGTACTAAAAAAAAAAAAGTTGTTATTTAAAAAATTAATTATTCACTAAAGAAAATTTGATCTTTGACTTATAAGATCCTGCCAAATGCAACCCCACAAAATGTTGAAGAAGCTCAAAGGAAATTTCAGAAAAATCAGAACCTTAATCAACAAGAGCTTCAACAACTCTTCGTCTTCTTCTTCATCATCTAAACGCTATAAATTCTCTTCTTCACCATCTCCTCCTCCGCTATCACCTCCACCGCCGGAAATGTCGTCACCGTCGCAACCTTTCTGGCAATCACCGCCACCCGTCACCGCCCTGTTCCCTCAAACTCAATCCACCGTTCTTCCCGACCCTTCAAATTTCTTCGCCCCTCACCTTCTTTCCTCTCCTCTTCCCACAAATTCCTTCTTCCAGAACTTCACCGTAAAAAATGGCGATCAGCCGGAATATATTCATCCTTATCTAATCAAATCCTCCCTCTCCACTGTATCAATTTCATACCCTTCGATGTTCTCAAACTCCGCTTTCGGTTATCAGGTTTTCAATGCCGATTGGACTGTCTCTGAAAATCCTCCCTCTGTTTCGCAAAAACCCCATATCATCTCTTCGTTTAGTGATCTTAGTCTAACCCTTGATATTCCTTCTGGTAATCTCCGATTCTTCCTCGTTCGAGGAAGTCCATTTATGACGTTCGAGGTTTTCAATAATACCCAAATTTCAATCTCCACCATTCACGCTATTCTATCGTTTTCGTCCAATAGTTCGTTGACGAAATTCACTGTCACTCTTAACAACAATCAGACATGGCTGATTTACGCGTCGTCGCCGATTAATTTGACGCACAGTCTCTCGCAGATTACTTCCGGTGGATTTACCGGCATTGTTCGAATCGCGGTTTTGCCGAACCCACATTGCGAAACGATCCTTGATCGGTTTTCTTCTTGTTACCCTGTTTCAGGTGAGGTGAATTTCAGAAACCCTTTTAGTTTGGAGTATAAATGGGAGAAGAAGGGATGGGGTAATTTATTAATGCTCGCACATCCTCTTCATCTCCGTTTACTTTCCGGCGATGGTTCCGGCGCTGTTGTTCTTGATGATTTCAAGTACAAGAGTATCGACGGCGACCTCGTCGGCGTCGTCGGTGGCTCGTGGGCTTTGAAACCTGACCCTGTTTATTTAACTTGGCATTCAATCAATGGCGTTGGAGAGGAATTTCACAGTGAAATTATCTCTGCGCTTGTGAAAGATGTTGAGGGCTTGAAATCTTCACCCATTACAACAACATCGTCTTATTTCTATGGCAAATCGATTGCTAGAGCTGCAAGGCTCGCATTGATTGCTGAGGAGGTGAATTATCTGCAGGTGATTCCTGAAGTGAGGAAGTTCTTGAAAGGAGCTATTGAGCCATGGCTGCTTGGGACTTTTAATGGTAATGGATTTCTTTATGATGGGAAATGGGGTGGTCTTGTTACTCAACAAGGGTCTCATGATTCTGGTGGTGATTTTGGATTTGGAGTTTATAATGATCACCATTACCATATTGGTTATTTTCTTTATGCCATTGCTGTTCTGGTGAAGATCGATCCAGCTTGGGGAAGAAAGTTTAAGCCTCATGCTTACTCTTTAATGGCGGATTTCATGAATTTGAGTAGGAGATCTAACTCTATGTTCCCACGTTTGAGATGTTTTGATTTGTATAAACTACATTCATGGGCTTCGGGGTTAACCGAGTTTGCAGACGGTCGAAATCAGGAGAGTACAAGTGAGGCTGTGAATGGTTATTACTCAGCAGCTTTGTTGGGTTTGGCTTATGGAGATACTCATCTTGCTTCCATTGGATCAACACTAACAGCTTTGGAGATCAAGGCTGCTCAAACATGGTGGCAAATCAAGGAAGGGGATAATCTTTATGAAGAAGATTTTGCAAGAGAAAATAAGGTTGTTGGAGTTTTGTGGTCTAACAAAAGAGATAGTGGTTTGTGGTTTGCTCCTCCTGATTGGAGAGAATGTAGGCTTGGGATTCAGGTGCTGCCAATACTGCCCATCACTGAGATTTTGTTCTCTGATGCTGACTTTGTTAAGGAGCTTGTGGATTGGACGTTGCCTTCTTTTGGAAGGGAAGGAGTTGGGGAAGGATGGAAGGGATTTGCTTATGCTTTGCAGGGCGTTTACGATAAAGATGGGGCGTTGGAGAAGATTAGAAACTTGACAGGGTTTGACGACGGGAACTCGCTCTCTAATCTGTTGTGGTGGGTTCATAGTAGAGGAGGAGGAGATGAAGTTGAAGCCTGTGGTGGTGGATGGAAACATTGGTGGTTTAGCCATTAATCAAGTGAACTCATATTCAATATCTGCAACGTGAAGCGCATTGAATTCAATCGAACTAAACCAAGGCAAATCCATTTGAATACACTGAAAATGAAACAATTTACAGATTCATCTCATTCACTTTACACAATCTGATACATTGAAAAATATGGTTTTAAACATTACGGGTGCTGGATTGCTTTACTTTATAGATTCATTTGCTGCTGATCATTATATTGGAATTGAAGAATGAAAATGGCAGGTAGAGGAAGCAAATGAAGTGTATTTTTTTCAAGCAAATTTCTTGTGCAGTTCATTTTCTTTTGGCAGGCTCTTGTGTGTTTGAGCTTGATTCTTCTGTTGTTGTTAATGCCAATTCTTGTGCATTTCATATTGTTTTTATGTTTGATACAAATAAAAAGAATTGTATTGTTTTTGTGGTAATGGAAAAAAGAAAAAGGAGATGAACAAAAGTTTTACATATTTTTTGTTTTGCTGATTCCATTCTTTTGAATAACTTTATTTGCAATTCTCTATTTCTGCTGTTAAGACTCTTCCCTATACTGTTAAAACTTCAAAGATCCAAGTTCAGATCTCTTTGTTGGAAAACTTGAGGTTAACATTGTTAAAATATTTTGATGTTTTTATTAGAATTAAAAGAATACAACTTTGGTCAGTACTATTAGCTTTGATTCAGTTTGGTCAGTACTTTAAAGGAAATTTTGGTGCTTAATGGTGAACCAAAAAACTGAAATTCACAAAAATAGTGTAAAGGGACCAAATAAAGTATTTTGGGAGTTTAAGGATAAAATAAAAAATAAAGTTAAATGTTTGGGACTAAAATAAATATTTTCAAGGGGTCTTCTAAAAAATATAAAAAAGTATTTACCAGAACAATTTCGAAAAATGTCCGGTAATATATTGGTTCCTAATATATTTAACTATTTTTTTTAAGATTCTTTCTATAGACGTAGTTTAAAATTAATCTAAACTTTTTTTTTTGGTATCGTCGATTTTTTATAGGCTTTTATGTACACAGTTATTTAAATTTGACTATTTTTAACAAAAAAAAAAAATCAACGATCTTAAACAACCAAATAACAGTTTGAAAAAAATAAAAAATAGATCTTTTATATTTAGTAAAAGATGATGGAAAGAAATAAAAAAATGTTAGAAAAGAAAGACGATGAAAAGGAATAAAAAAATGACCAGCTTCACGAGTTTTTTCATTTTGTTATACGGACCGTAAATATTTTATATTTGTGATTGAAGTATGTAGAGTAAAATGTATTGAAGTCAAAAGTACAATGAATAAAGTAGTATTTAAACATTTTGTTATCATTTGTTATCACCCTTTCCTAAGCTCTAAATTGTTAATTTGTCACATTTATTATTATCATTATCGTTTGATCCTAATGACTAAGTCTTCCTTATTCTCTTGTATTTCTTCAAATTAAAAACATTCTTCAATATAATTTCTTTGACGATTGCAATATAATTTTTTTTTTTTGCAAAGGTATTGTAATAAATGCAGGGGTGGGGAGTTGAACCTGGAACCTCTTGTCCACAGGTACATACAGGTGTCAGTTGAGCTAAGCTCATGTTAGCAATTTATTGAATATTTCTGAAGAGATTTAAAAATAAACAAAATATATAGATGCATAATTTCATATTGTTATTGTAATGATAACAATAAAGGTAGAAGATTACATAATTCTTAATTAGATTGATCATCTTCCGCTCCTCAATTGTTTCGTGTTCTTCGATTATAAACTTAGAATCGAGTCTTACGTTTCATTTCGACTATGAAACACAAGTTCACTTTTTATATTACCGCTGGTTTATTATCTATAACACAACCTAAACTAATAAGATTGTATATCGTCATAGTAATTGATATTTCTTTTCGAGGTGGAAAATCCAAGTAATCAATAAGATTATGTATCATATTTCATACCAACTCAAACTAATGGAGTTGAGAATTTTGAGATTTAAGTCATAATATCTATTTAATTAACATACAAAACAAGAGTGATAATTTAATCAATATAACAACATCGTTTGAATGAAATAATAAAGACTTCTTTTTTCACCATGATTATTATTAACTTTTTCAAAGCTGAATTCTAAAGTTACGATATATTTACATAAATGGCATAATATAGACATGATTTAATAAAGTTTACTCTAAGCATAGCATGTTGAATTTATGCTATAAAATAAAGTTTCTTTGTTATCATGCGACCACTCTTAATGGAGCATTTGACACGCTGAATTGAGTTGATGTATTGAAGTTAGTAAATTTATGTCTGCTCTAAAGTTGTAAGATAAAGTCTAAGATAATGGTGAAAAGTAGACTTAAAGATAAAAAGATGAAGTTTGCTTTAAAAGATATATAGCAATAAGAGAGTTTTTGATAAAGGTAAAATGTAGAAAAAAGAAGAAGAAGAAAATTCTTTGTTTGGTCTGTGATTTTATGTTTTAAAAACAAAAATACAAATAAAATAATTAAAATGTGTTTTGTGTACTTTAACAACGAAACAATTTCAAAAATTTTCAAATTCACAACCAAATGCAAAATGTGTTTCGAATACAGTGCAAAATATGAATTTGTTTTTGTTTTTTCAAAATAATTTTTGGATCACAAATCAAACAGCGCCTAAGTTAGATTTTGTCAAAAAAAAATAAATAGTAATCAAAGGTGGGAGAATTTGAACCCAAGATCTATTATCACGTACATATAGATGTCAGTTAACCAAGCTCTTGTTGGCTTATAGAATGCACAAATTTATAAGATTTTATCCTTTTAGTTTGATAAAACTTCATAAACAATTCTTATGAATGATTAATTAAAACACTCGTAAATAACCCTTATCGTATGAATTATTCCCTAAGACTTTTATCAAACCCCATAAAAAAAAATTACAATTGTAAATTGCAATAATTAAATTTCATCTCTTTTCAAATCGTTTAGGACATTTATAATATAACATCTCTATCGTACATTATCTCTTTGGATGTCACTATTGTTCAAGTTTCAAAAGGTAGAGATATTCACTAACATAATGCCTATGGTCCACTCTCTCATTAATGGAGTCCACTCTCTCATTACTCCATTATTGAAATTTATAGTTAAGTGCTTTGCTTCTCTCTTTGTCCTTTTTTCCTCTAAAAGAATAATTATTTTGCACCCTTTTGTTTTATCTATTTATATTATAAATAAATTAAATCCAATAAATTAATATTTTTCCCAATCTAAATTTTTACTCTTAGGAAGCAATGTCAAAATTGTTAAGTTGGATCAAATAATTGAACCCAAGAAATTTAAATTTATAAAAAAACATCAAGTGGGCATTTTTAAAAAAATAAATATTGAAATCAAATATACATTTTGGTCAACATTATATTTTGATCACATTTAATGATCAACACCTTTCTTTTTTCATTTTAAATTGATTTTGATGATATGAAAACTATGTTTATAAATGTAAAATAAAATATTAAACTATTATTTTTTTAATAATTTGCATTTTTAAATGATTTTTTTTTAAATTATAGGTATATTTTTTCGAGGAAGGTTAAAATATCATTTTGGTTTTTATATTTAAATTTTGTTAAACATTTATCTTTATTTTTCTACTGTCGAATTTCATTTTTTTTGTATTTTTAATAAAATTTTAAATTTAGTATCTCATAGTTTTTTTTTTTTTTTTTTATATCGAAATTGATTAAATGATTAAGTAATTTCCATATAAGAAATACACTATGTGACTATACTTTTTTAAACTCAAAGAAACTAGTACAATATTAAATTTAGAATTTATTAAAAATACAAATACTAAAATTAGAAATTTAAAACACAAAATTAAATTTAAATAAACTTCATAATATAAAAACTTAGACGATATGTTTTACCATAAAAGTATTCGTTAAAATTCTTAGAAAAAGAATTAATTACCAAATAAAACTTTTTTTTTAATATTTTTATATATGAGCTTGAAACATATTGATAGACAACCATATTATTACGAGACAAATTAAGGTATGTATTTCTTATGTCGAAATTATTTAAGGTCTAAATTTTTAGACTCATATACTAAAAATATATATGATAGAGAACATAATTAAACAAATAAAAAATTTACATTTCACATCAAAACCTTACTAAATAACAAAAGTCCATTACACACAATTTTGTCACGTTTTTCAAATTTTGCCATTTTTTACTATTCTTTTTTTCTTTTAAAAAATGTATAGATATATTTTTGGGGAGTTTGCAAAAATAACAAAAAAAAAAATTATGATAATAGAGTCCATGTCACCTACATTTTCTAAATTTCAAAAATGGTAAATTTAAAAGCAGATTATCGTCAATTACTAGTCATATTTGCCAAATTTGCAATATGAAAAAATTTGAACTTTTTTTTTTGTCACCTAATACAATTTTTCTATATTTTTTAAAAAGAAAATATAAAACTTAAAGAATCATTTTTAAATGTGTAGAAAGTTAATACATAATTGTTATTAAATGAGATATAATTTAACATGACATTAATTTTTATAAAAGAAGTAAACAAGTCAAACCAACTTGATATTGTTTTAATGTAAAATCAACTAAATCCAATTATTCAAAAATTATTAATACTTAACTTGTTTTTTTAGTAAGAAAGTGCATGAGTTAAGTCAATCATTAGTTCGCATTCACATCCTAAAAATATTCAAATATTAAATAGGTTCATAATCTTTAAAATGTTCAATACTTTTAACTATAAACTTTAAGGTCTCTCTACTATATCATTAAACTTTTAATTTTGTATATAATAGATTATTAAATATTTTTATATATAATTAACACTTATAATAATAATAATAATAAGGGGTTTTAAAAAATATATAACAAGCTGACAAAGTATTTACCATAGAATAATCTTGAAAACGAAAAAAGCCCACAGACTTGCCATGTAAAATACCAAAAATATCTCAGTCAACACGGAATAAATCAGTCATACGCACATGATACACGATCGTGTAGATTTTGATGCACTATCTTGGACATATCATGTCCCGAGATGCCCCGAGATGAAATAATTCTTTCTTTAATTATTGTATCTCGAGCCTTAGTGACACTAAAATAGTTCGGGATAAAAAATTATGTCTTTATTTTATTCGATCTCTTACCTATATTGCTCCGAGATGAAAGATTTCTACCTTTAGTTATTCGATCTCGAACCTTAATTTCATCGAGATAGTTCAATTGTTCGAAGATTAATAAATCGCAAAAAAGATATAAATCGTAAACGCATATATAAAATTTAGAAAAAAAATAATCGCTCGTCATTAACTTTTATTATTTTGTTTACGGACTATAAATATGTTGGATTTTTGTTGCGTCTATCTAAATTACTAAAATAAAGAAAAAAGAAGTTTATAAGAAAACCTTTAAATTTTCCATTGGCAGATGAGCAAAGCAATTTCAACATTCAAACAAAATGTTATTGACTATGAGATCTCACTTATAAAGATTTTTAATCAATAAATTATTAATAGAAATAATAATTCCAATATAAAAAAAAAATATTTTTTATTATTTTTGTATTTATTGAAAAGTTGGTTGAAGAGAAGGCTCCAATTCACACAGCTTGTTTTGATTTCTCTGTCTTCCATATTTGTGCCTTTTTAAATTAATGTCATTTCATTATTTTAAATTTATTGTGTTTATTGTGTTTTTTTTTTTTTTTCTCAATTTTTTTTTCTAAAGATATTGGATTTTACTTCACAAATAAGCAAAAAGTGACCATTTTGGTAACTTCTATTATTACTTTTAAATTTGCATGAATATACCTTAAGAAAAAAACAAATTACAAATTTTATCTTTTATATTTATAATTCTACCAAATAAATCAAAATCAAAATACATATCAAAATAATGGAAAATTTTAGATTGAAACGAAGGAGAAACTTTTTTTACTATTATTTTGTATATATTTTTGAGAGTTTTATAATTTACTATAATTTTCCTAAGTAAAATATATATAATATATATATATTAAACTTACAACTTGTTTGGGAAACCATACTTCACAACTCTTTCCCAACTACCAACATATATAATATTTTTTAAACCATATTTAAAAGTTAGCAAAAATAAAATAAAAAGAATTTTTTTTTCCAAAAAAAATATATGCTTGTTTGGTATACTAATTTTCGAATACAACATTCTAAAAATTACAAATTTAATTCATCAACATTTGCGCTGAGTTAGAAATTTAGTTGGTAAACATTTAAGTTCTTAAAAGAATCGATCTATTTCGACACACAATTTTAGATTTCAGATTTGTTTAGAACGATGAGAAAAGAATTTGAATTTGTCAAGAATTTATTAAATATAAAATTTTAAAATATATTAGATTGATTTTGAAAGTTTGTAGATTAAATAGACATATTTGTAATCATAAATAGGAAGATTAATTTTCAAAAGAATGGTTTAAATCTAAACAAAACTTTACTTGAAAGATTGTTTATAGAACAACACCAAGAACAAGAACAATAATTGACTATTGCTTCGTAAAAATAGAGTAAAAGAACGGAGACTTTCAACTTGAAAAAGGAAAAAAAAAAGTAAATCTTTTTGTGAATGAAATGACAAATTTTGTTGGTTTGTGTGGAAGAATGATGAGGAAAAAGAAAGAAAAAAATGGTGGAAGAAAATGGCAAATAGTTAAAAACAGTGGTGATGTTACTGAAAAAAACAGAGTACTCTTTTTGATTTGGGTTTAATTACAATGCTTAAACTCGTTCGTTAGCCTGTCTTTGCATGTGCGAGCTGAATGAAGATTGGCTCCAGCAAGTCGCCCCCACGTTTTGTAAAACCGCCCCCACTATTATCCACCGAAGGATTTTTCTGGGGTTACCGAGTGGACTTCAGAGATTCCATTTTCGACCTTGAGGACTTGGTCACCGGAGGATATATCATCGTTTGAGCGAGAGGTACGAGCTCTGTTTTTCAGTTTCAGCCCATTTACTGATGTGGGGTTGCCACATTTTGTCGATTACAGCATTTGGGTTGTTCTAGTTTTGCTGAAATTGTACTGCACTTTGTTGATCTGGTAGATTTGAGGTTCTTTTGTTTTCATGGTTTGAGTTCTTCTGGTTTGGATTGACTGGGGGGGTTTGTTGGGGTTGCCTTGAAGTTTCTTAGTTGTAGGGTATATTGAATCAGTGTTTTTGCTGTACATTCTTTGTTAATTTGGAGCGATTTGGATGAGTTTGGTGATACATTGACTGAGAAGTGGTATTTGGGTCGTGATTACCATGTGAAGTTTGTGTCAATGATTTTTGAATCGGGAATGGAGGTGTAGTGTTGGATTTTGTACTTATTTAACGGTCTGTGAATTGGATTATGGCTTCACCTTCTCCAAGTATTTCTCCTCCTGAGAATCCATCAGATTCTTCATTTTTTTCACCTCCTTCTCCTTCTCCTCCGGCGGAATCTGCAACCTCTCCCTCATCTCCAACATCCTCTGTGCCTAATCAGACTGGTGAACCTCCTTCATCACCTTCTAGTTCTTCAGCTCCACCTCCTCAATCACCACCAGCTGTTCCTGATCCTTCTCCTACATTGTCTCCTCCTCCAGTGACAGCATCACCTGCTCCACCAACATCCTCACCTCCTTCTCCCCCTACTGGTTCCACACCTTCACCCCCACAATCTTCGCCCTCACCACCGCCACCTTCGACACCATCCTCCCCATCACCACCTTCAACATCAACCTCTCCACCACCACCTTCAACAACAACTTCTCCACCGCCACCTTCAACAACAACCTCTCCACCACCACCTTCAACAACATCACCATCACCACCTCCCCCCGAGGGATCCACTCCCTCTCCTCCTCCACCTGAAGCTTCACCTTCCCCTCCTGATTTGTCACCTCCGCCACCACCAGCAGCGGAAGGTGGTTCTCCACCTCCTCCATCCAATCCTAGACCTCCATCTTCAACTCCTTCTCCCCCTCCCCCCGAAACAATTTCACCTTCTCCATCTCCACCAACTAATGTCCCAACACCACCTTCATCAACAGGAGAACCACCTAAAGTATCTCCCCCATCCCACAAGGTTTCTCCTCCTCCTCCTGATTCTCAATCTCCACCTTCAGATAACTCCCCTTCACCAAGATCCACAGTACCATCACCTCCTCCTTCAGTCCCTTCATCGTCTGCTCCTCCTCCAGTTAGTGATCCTGGTTCTCCAACTAATTCATCTGGTGGAAGTCCTGTTACTCCTCCAGTTTCCATTACACCAGAACAACCAATTCCACCAATCAATGGTACCAATACTACAGAAAATAGCTCAGCCACTGGTAAAGGGGGTTTCAGCACTGGAACATCTGTGGCAGTTGGCAGTGTGGTTGGTGTTCTATTCCTCAGTCTTGTTATCATTGCTATGTGGTTTGTTCAGAAACGGAAGAGAAGAAAGAAAAATATCCCTTACACCATGGCTTCTCCTTTTTCCTCCCAAAACTCAGGTACTCTATTTGAACACTGAAGCGTATATGTATTTTCTTTTATAATGATAAAAAGGTTTCCGACATAATGTAGAGGATGTTGAGTGACACAAATGAACTATAGGGCTTAGCTCTGGTGAAGGGAAACTCATATGTTACACTGAAGATATGAGATATTTTTTGTACTGTATTAATTTAAGCCAGTTTTCAATTTCAAGGAAAATATTCTTCGTTGCTATAGCTTTAGAAATTTAAGAAGAAAAAGAACTAATGTGGACTCGTGGTTGATTGAGTCATACGGGATGACATTCTAGATGGCAGTATCGACCTTTAGTCTTGATTTTATGTGATTCTCATTCGGATTTATATATTATTGAAGTTTTCATTATTTCAATCTTTAGTACAATTAGAGTTCCCGTGGATATAATTTTTGGTAGATAAACTAAAAGCACTTTTACCCCTACCTAGAATTTCAAAGCTATCCACAGCGTGCCCATAAAAAGTAGATTCCATATGATTTCAGATGCTTTATTCAGAAAACATTAGTTGCAATGTGGGTTTAGCTTCGCATTTACATTTGGGATTTTAAATATTTATTAATTTTAACTTGTTCTGTTGTACTTGGCCTGAGCTACATGACACCACAACATCAATTAGCTTAGAAACTGTAGCAGGATGTTTTATGTATTATTTTGATTTCTCTTTCCATTTATTATTATTTTTTTGGGATAAGAAGCAATTTCATCGATGAATGAGATATCCAAAGAGAATTATTTCTCTTTCCATTTAGGCTACAAGGAGAATTAGTTGGTGTGTTCCCATAACATTATGAATACTAATGAATATTCATGTATTCTCCAGATTCCCTCTTCCTAAGGCCCCATTCTTCAGTTCCTGTATTAGGAAGTCGTACTGATAGTGAGTTCAAGTATTCACCATCAGAAGGAGGTGGAGTAGGTAATTCGAGATCGTTTGCTTATGATGACCTACACCAGGCAACAGATGGGTTCGCATCGAATAATCTTTTGGGGGAAGGTGGTTTTGGTTGTGTATACAAAGGCACCCTTGTAGATGGAAGAGACGTAGCTGTTAAACAACTTAAAGTGGGTGGTGGTCAGGGGGAACGAGAGTTCAGAGCTGAAGTTGAGATTATTAGCCGAGTACACCATCGGCATTTGGTTTCCCTGGTTGGTTACTGTATCTCTGATTATCAAAGATTGCTTGTCTACGATTATGTTCCAAACAATACCCTTCATTACCATCTACACGGTAAGATGTACTTTATGAATCCTGATGAAATGTATAGAGACCTCTTACCTCTTCTGGCATCATACTTTTTATAAGCATGCAACATCTATGCAACTATTATTTATTTAATGTAGAAAGTAGGTCTGTTTTAAAATTTCAATTTTGTTACCTCTTTCAATTGTATTGCACTTGCTAAACATTCCTGAAAAGCCTCCATCTTTTTTTCCCTCTTAATGGAAAATGTCATTCCCATTTTGGGACTTCTCAATTTTCTTAACATTAACATCTGTGGAAAATTTTAATTTCAGGGGAGAACAGGCCAGTTTTGGCTTGGGGTACACGTGTTCGAATTGCTGCTGGTGCAGCTCGTGGAATTGCTTATCTACATGAAGATTGTAAGTTTCTTCTTTCAGACATTGTTACCAAAGAATAGTTACCGTGAGTTGGCCCAATAGTTGCAGACTGTAAACATAATGGCTTCCAACTAAATCTGTAGGATTAGGTAGTAACCCTTTGAAGTTAGTTAAGGTGTGCATAAAGTCGGTTTAAGTTTGAAGACATATTTATGTTAACAAGTGACTTCTATGATGCTCAACTTTGATGGTCCTTCCACTTCTTATACATGGCTTCATTAGTTATTCATTCTCATCATACATCCATTGTTATGGTGCTTCCGTTTTAAGGAAATCTAGTTAGATATTAGTAATCTTCAGTCTTCTATCCAAGCGTTTAATTTCTTCTTTGACTTTTTAAAGTATTTTTCAATAACCCTCTCAGTATTATGGTGATTCTTACCAGGTCATCCACGCATTATTCACAGGGATATTAAATCGTCTAACATTCTTCTTGATATCAACTTTGAAGCTCAGGTAATTTACTAGAATTCTTTTGAACTGCTCTGACAATTGTTGCCACTAAAACTCTAGTTTGGGAATTGTGGTTAGAAAAAATCAAAGGGTTTTCCATGATAAACACCGAGATTAGAAGATTCTTAAGACGGAGGTGACTTGGGGGCTTTTGATACCACTTGCGTTTGTACTTTTCACATTTTCAGTACAAAACACAGATTTACGATGAATAAGAGAAAATAATGTATTCCCCATGCCTTCCCAATTTTTTCCATATCATCAGAAATTCTGATTGAACGATCTGTCATTTTTCTCTCGAGCTGGAAGCACTTTTATTTAGTGATTGCCATCACTGATTTGATAGAACCTCTTAAGGAACATAGGATCGTGATTGGTGTAGGTGTGATTAGATGTTCTCCCAACTGTGTGCACTTTTAGTTATTTGTTGTTTGCTTCTAAAATTGTGTCTCTACCACCAACAGGTTGCTGATTTTGGGCTTGCTAAATTGGCACTGGATTCACATACTCATGTAACAACTCGTGTCATGGGAACCTTTGGGTATGTCAATAAGAGTCCTTTTGTATTAGTTTTCTCAAGAGCAAGTTGCTATACTATGTACTTTCTTTTTTCATGATGGCTGTGGTTTAAGTAATTCAGTGCTGGTGTACGCTTGCTTACTTGATGAAGCATTCAACAGGATTATAAGATCCAATATCCATAAAAATTAAAAAAGAAGAACCCTTGTCCAAACAACAACACTTACAACTAGCCATGAACTGTCAAAGAACAGAGATTGAACAACTGAATGATATTAATTTCACTAGTTATTTAATTTTATGATTCAGTTAATGAAATTTAAAATTTAGGTTAGATTTGCTTTACTATAGAAGTAGTTTTTTAAAAAAATATAATAATAAGAAGGAAACATTTCATTTTAAAGATTAAACAAAAGAAAAAGAAGAAACAAACATTTCATTGAACCCAAGAAAAGAAGGAGAGGAAGACTGCAACCTGGGATGCAATGGCGTTTCTGCATGACATGTATTTGAATCCTAACTATTAGTCTATTTCAATAATACAGCCCTTGCATGGTACTTCGCTGCTTTTTACTTCAGGAAGTGCAAATCCCTGTTCAGTTCTAATTGTCTGACTCAATATGCAATATGCAATGTGCACTTTTTTGTTCCTGTTTCTGCACTAGCTAAATGTAAAAATGACTATCTGCAATCTGCAGATATATGGCTCCAGAGTATGCAACAAGTGGGAAATTGACGGATAAATCTGATGTTTTCTCTTTTGGGGTTGTACTTTTGGAGTTGATTACTGGCCGAAAGCCTGTAGATTCTTCTCAGCCTCTAGGGGATGAAAGCTTAGTTGAATGGGTAAGCCTCTCTATCTCAACTTCTTTCTTGCTATTTAACCAGGTAAGGTATTTGCAAAACTGAAGCCTTCATTTTATGTGTTTCTATCTTTGCTTCTTGAAAAGAATAAAAAAGAATGCAATAAATGAAAAAGAATTAAAGGATTAAAAAAAAAAAAATGAAATCGGTGACCTTATGTGATTTGTCAAACTCTTTCAAGACCTTAATGTGTTTTAGTTGTCTTTGTTGAATAGTATTCTGGTGGGGAACTGCAAATAAGCACATAAGAAAAACTGACAATATATATATATATATATATATATATATATTAAAAGGACACATAACTTTTCATTAAGGGAATGAAAAGAGACTAATGCTCAACTTAAAACAATACAAGAAACTTGAACATCAACAAAATGTGAAGGAAAACATAATTATGAAGGTGACCTGGAACGTATGGTAGAAACTTACACCTATTCTGGTTGCATTCAGTTTCATGAAGATTGAGGACAATCTGATTATAGTTGAAAGGATCACTCGTTCGGAGTGGATCGGTGAGAGCGATTATATTGGCGATGTTAATGCATTACATAATAATTCTCCATTTTTTTCCCCCACTGCTATACAAAACTAATGCAGTAGGAAATTTATCAAGCTGTTGCCAGAGACTTAATATTGCCTATTCGCCAAATATTTAAGACTAACCCTCCTCATCTTGGCAATTTAATATAGGATTTCTTCTAGACAGGGCAGAACTAACCCTTACAACTGGTTGCATGAATTTTAGAGAAGGAAACCTCTTTTTCATCTTTTGCAGTTTGAGAACATTTTGCTCATATTTTGTTTTTTCATCTGTTTGCTTTAAAATTCATTTTTACACTAACCTCCATGGAAACTTCAGGCTCGGCCATTGCTTGCGCAAGCTATTGAGGAAGAAAATTTTGATGAATTGGTGGATCCAAGGCTAGACAACAATTACATAGATAGAGAAATGTTTCGGATGATTGAAGCAGCAGCCGCTTGCGTTCGTCATTCGGCAGTAAAGAGGCCAAGAATGAGTCAGGTTAGTATCTTCAATCATACATTAAATTTCCAACTAAACGAGAAAACACCTCCCACATAAACATATTCCAACTTAGGGGAAAAAACCTAAGATGAAATGTACTGTTTTGACATCAGGTGGTGAGAGCTCTAGACTCTTTAGATGAAATGTCAGATCTTGCAAATGGGGTGAAACCTGGGCAGAGTGGAGTGTTTGATTCAGCTGAACATTCTGCTCAGATTAGAATGTTTCAAAGAATGGCTTTCGGCAGTCAAGATTACAGTTACGGTTACTCTGATCGAGATCGAAGTCGAAGTTATAGTCAAAGTCAGAGTAGCTGGAGTAGAGAATCCAGAGATCAAAGTCCCTCGGCACCTATGAATCGATCCCGGCAATGGAACATCTGATATTGTGTTTATTTTACATTTCTGGCAGATTTTGGAGCTGGAATCAGGCCCTACCATTCAATTTTTTTTTGTAAATCTCTGCTCAATTTTTTTTCATCTCAAATTTTCTTTTTGTTCCAGTTCTCTCTGCTAACAAGGTTTTGCAATGATAAAAGCTGATTGATATTGTATTCTCTACAATTTGGGGCTGAAAATGCCACACCATTTCTTTATATTCTCAAATTTTGAGGAGCAATGTATGTACTATTCTTTGAACAATTATTACAATTATTCTCAGTGGTTAATGGTAAGTATATGAATTTTGAAGAATGATTCTTGGCATCAAGTCTGATTTTAGGGATGTCAAATGTCTTTGTTTAATTAATTTATTTTATGACCTAATCTAGTGAATTTTATTGAATCTCTAATCTTCTTCTTCTTCTTTTTGTGGGGATTTTAAAAATTCAACCATTATAGGTTAGGGATCAAACTAAGGAACTTTCAATTTGAGTTCAATTTGAGGAGCTTCATCATTATATTTATGGAGGTATAAAAGCTAAACTATTATGAGAAATGAAGCACATTATATTATATTTATGAAGGTATAAATGATTATAAATGATGTAGAAATTCAAAAGGATCATGAGTATAGTTCAACTGACATAATACTTGTACTATTAACTTCAAAATCAAAATTTATCCTATGTTACCATATAATACTTGTACTATTAACTTCAAAATCAAAATTCATCCTATGTTACCTATGGTAAAGAGAAAGTATTATACGAAATAAATATAAGATGAAATTTTATGTTTTAGGTTTAGTTTTAAATATTAGTCCTTGGTTTTGAATATTACATCTTAACATTGAGTTTGATTCACTTGTACATATTTTGGTTCATTTTTCTAGATTTAAAAATGTTCCTTTTGAGTTTTAAATATTGTGAGTTAATGTCTATAAATTAATTTAAGAGTAATGAGCTAACTTAGTTACAAGTATAACAAAAAAAAATATATTTTTCATCCATGATTAGACATATTAAGTAAAATTTTGTCATATTTGTAATGTTTTCACTAGTTTTGTTATTTAAAATATTTTTTCTTAATCTAAAAAAACTAAATTAGCTTTCACTAGTGTCATTGCTATTAAAATTATTGGAAAAAAATCTAACATCGTAATTATTTTAAATTGACTAACTAAAAAATGAGCATTTTGAGCAACTGGTGATTAATAATAAAACTGTGTAACGCCCTAAGTTTAAGAATGGGACATAAATGAACCGATATCGTATATAAATGAGAGAGATGTTGAAGACATGAAAGTAAGGTTAAAAAATACTTAAAATAATTAAAAATTAATATATATACCAACTAGGTGCACATTCTTTTCAGTGGCTCAATTATAGAAACTCGAAAGTTAAGTGCTAGCAACAATTTTAAATTTTTTTTAAAATGTGAGTGAAGACAAAAATCTTAAAAGAATTCATGTTGATTCCTGATCCGAATTGTTGGTTTGGATGTTACACTTTACAATCGAACTAAATAAAGACTATATAATATCATAAAATCTAGATATCAAATGAAAATTAAACTCAAAACTGATGTGAAAGTGTTACATTTTGAAAGTTGAGAACCAAACAAAAACTAATTGAGTGGAAAGAATATTTTCTCCTATATCAATTAATTTAGGATGAAAACGACATCGTTTCTTAAGCCAATGGGAAAGAGAATCTATACTCTTTGGTAAACGTCGTTCACTAGTTGAAAGTAAATCGGCATAAATTTTCTCTCCATTTTCTCGCCGATAGAAATCTTGTTTCCAGAACAACAGCAGCAACAAGCAGAAGAACGAAGAAATGGGGGAAGAACAAGATGATTCGCAGAGGCTTAAGAGGACAGCGGCAGCATCATACGACTACGAGAACGATCCCAGATGGGCTGATTATTGGTCCAACATTTTGATTCCTCCTAACATGGCGTCTCGCTCTGATGTTGTTGATCATTACAAGCGGAAGTTTTACCAGAGATACATCGTGGGTTCTCTTCCTTTTGGTTGTTTTCGATTTGGGTATTCCTGTTTTCTTCAATTTAGACTCCGTACTCACTAATTCTTTATTGGGGCTGTTTTCTTTCTATTGGATTATTACGCTGTTGTGGGTTTTGAGATTTGAACTTAACTCTTTTTGTTGATTTTGTATTATCTCATTTGGTTCTTGCTAATTTATGCTTGTTAGTGCAATTTCTATTGGGAATTTTCACTTTTTGGATTTTTAGATTTCTTGTGGGTTTTGGGTTTTGGAGTTGAGAGAAGATGTGCAAGTTCAATTACAAGGAAATCAGTTAAAATCTTGAACTGTTTTTTTTGTTTAAGCTGCGAAATGGGGCATTTGTTTTAACTGTCTTCTTTTATTGAATTTGTGTTCTTTGATGGTTGCTGGAGTTCAACTGTTCTCTTGCATTTGTTTTAAATTTTTAGTTTGTGCTTTTTCAAAACAGGATCCTGAACTTGTAGTAGAAGCCATGTCTTCAAGTAGTTCAACTCAGTCATCTAGACCTTCAGCAACATCTTCCGCAGCAACCTCTCCTACTAATGATCGAAGTCGACCACGAAGTTCAGGTAGAAGTTCAGTTATTTTCCCCTCTTAGTGTTAGACATCAAGATCTAAATAATTCTTTGATGTTCATGTTGAATTTACCTGATTGCATTTCTGCAACACATTGCTTTTAATGAAGCAGGATCAACGTCTAGGACTTCAGGTACATCTGCTAGTGCAGATGCTAATCCAACTCCCTTGCGCTGGGATCGGCAAACAATTCAGTTTTCTGTCAATGCATGGGTAGGCAGTTTATATCATGTATTTTGTATAGCTACGAAATGTTTGAGGGCTACAGCCTACACAATGTTATTTATTTATTTTGTTTCCTCCTTAAATTGGAGGTGCTGCTTTTCTGAAAGTTTGTATGAACTTTTAATTACAAAAAGTATCCGAAATGTTTTTTTTTCCTTCTCTTTGTGGAGCTATCCCTTTCATCACTGAAACCGTCCTCTGTTTGTGTGTGTTGTAAGATGTATGCCATCTCTTCTACTTTGTAAATTATTATTTGACGGTGGCCCTGATCTTTCTCCAAAATATACTACCAGGTTTTCCCTATTAATTGAAGCCCTGTTTGTTTTACCTCGATTGAGATTTTCAACTGCCCCGTTTTTGGGTAAACTGCAAACAAAAGGCACTCAACTGGACTTTGTGATATCCTAGAGAATTAATTTGTTTATGGAAAGCACATTCATGGCAGATTTCTGTCCTCAAATTTTTATGATCATTGTCCATGGGCTTCTTTACCTTCATGGAAACTTGAAACCTCCAAGAAAAATCTTTATTAGAGAAGTTATGAACATTATTTTAAAAGTGAGCATGAAAGTCGTACTAAGGGTATTTTCATAAAAAAAATATCGGTTGTCTTCAGTATTGGCTTGTGGTTGTGGATAGTTCTGTTCTGCTTCTGTCTTTTTAAATATTTTTTCAATTTCGGGATCTATCGTGAAAAATATATTTTCTTTTCTTCTGCAGGTGTTTATTGTGGCTGTCCTGGCAATTTTCCCCCTAATACCCAAAAATCTTTCACAGAGGGCATACAGGCTATCTTTTATGGGCACAACTTGTTCTTCTTTATATTCTTTGTACTCGTTGTATGGAGTAAGTCCCCCATACTACTTTAACATCTTCATTTGGAATTCTATGAAAACTCTTGGTTTCTACCAATCTTAAGAAGAGAAAAGAGAACAGCTCCTTTGTGTTCATCTATTTCTCCGTATTATCTTTCTATCTTTCTATCTTAATTTTTTAACGTTTACAGAAGCCCAGGGCATGGAATTTGCAAGCTTTGCAAGCTTATTTACAGTCGATAATTGGAACAAAAGATTTCCTTTACTTCACCTACTGTATCACCTTTGTGACTTCAAATATTTGTCTTAAATGTAAGCATAGCTTCGCTGATCATCTTTTGTTTATCTATTGCTCTTCTTGTGATATCATATCACCGTATTTGTCCATTGAAACGTGAGTTTGTTCATATGATGTTTTTTTTATCATTTCTTACTCGTACGGTGATTTTTAATCTTTTACTTTTATGGTTGATGCAGTTGCTTTAATTCCTATCCTATGTCGAGCACTTGAACATGTTGCAAAGTTTCTTAGGCGTAATTTTGCACGTTCGTCCTTATACAGGTAGCCGGTTGTCAATTTTTCGATTCAGTTTATTTCCACACATGCACACACACAGAATCCTTAAATCTCTACTTACATTTTAGACTGCATGTGTTTTTTATTTTATACCCTCCATCTTTGCTTTTATGGAAGGGGAAGGTGCCCACAGTTTCTTCCTTGTGCCTAGATAAGGATATACTTCTTAGGAGAAAATTAAGCGCTGTACAAACAGAAAGAGAGAATAGATCTGATTAAAGTTCCTTTAATTTCAAAATTGGAAGGTGAATATTACTAACAAGAGATGGATTATGTGTTATTGAGGGAATTAATGGGTGTCTAAGAGTAGATGAATGTATATTGCCTCTTATTTTTCTCGTGTGCTTAATATCTGCTTGTTCACTTCTTTTATCACTCAAGTTTATAACAATAATATATCAGGTTTTTTTTTCTCTTTCCGAGTATCTTATGCTTCTTTTCTTTCTCTAATTTGTTGCAGGAAATATTTGGAAGAGCCTTGCGTATGGGTGGAGTTGAATTCAACTACTCTCAGCATTCTGTCTTCGCAGGCTGAGATTGGACTTGGCTTCATTCTTATCATCTCCTTGCTCTCGTCAGTTTTTAGTTCCTTTTGGCTCTTGCCAACTTCTTCTAAATTCACAACAACAACACACCACACACTTTTTAATGGCCATTTCTCTTCAATGATCTCCTCAAACTTGTGTTCTACAGGTGGCAACGCAACTTCTTACATACATTCATGTACTGGCAGGTGCGTTCTCGTGTAATCGTAACATAATAACATAGTAGTATATGCTTTGTTAATTTTTTTATATTTTCAGTACAACATAATAGATATTTGGGAACGCATACTATATTAGAAAACATAGAAGATCAGTTTACCATCTTAAATGTGTGTGTGGGTGGGGTGGGGAGATTTAACTTCAAAATAATTGAGCTTCTAACCCTGAAATGCTTGAGCTTCCATTAACAACCATGTTTTTATAATCATTAACTGAAGAGCAGTTCTCATGAATTTTTAACCAAATAAATGGTATGTTGTTTCTAATATGATCTCATTTTGATGTTATAACTCATGAATAGATTGGTGGAACATCTTTAGGGTGTTCTCTTGTTGAAACTCTATATTTTGTTTTCATAATCAGAGAAAAGAGTTGGTGACTCACTTTCTTTTTTTTCTGGACAATTGCAAAGCAGTTGCTAAAGCTTATGTATCATGCTCCTGTCACTTCTGGATATCACCGTAGCGCCTGGACCAATATTGGTAGGGTTGTTTCGCCGCTGATCTACCGTTATGCTCCGTTCCTCAATACTCCTCTTTCGATGGCACAAAGATGGTGGTTCAGATAGAATAGGTGAAGAAGATGCTACTCTGATGTATGAAAATTTTTTAGACTAATCCCAGTAGTGACTCTTTCCTTCCACTTTTTCAAGCTAAAAATTGGTGTCACAATGTCTTGAAAAGCATTCCTACATTCTCACTTAGGTCTGTGGATCTGCAACTTCTTATAAATTTATGACTCACATACATTAGGAGATTGTTATGTTTGGAATGTGGATTTTTTATCCTGCCTGAGGTTTCTCATTGTGATGGAAGGTTCTTCATTATTTCTTTCTTTTTGCTTTCATGTTGTAGACTTCATGTCAAACATCTTAATAATTATTGAGATTCCAAAATTAGATCTTTGGACAATTAAAACGAGGCCTATATCTTCGGTAGTCGCACTATTATTGAGTTTATTTATATTTCTTTGTCAGTGCAAACATTACTCAATTGACATACGAATAACGAATGTGATTCATGGACTTTATTGTTTGATTTTTTCTACCAGTATTGTATTAGAAACTGGAACTTTTAAAACAGTCATAAGATATTTATCGTTTTGATCAGTTCTCATCCAAAATTTTGTCATGACTTAGCATTGGTTATATTACTTTTTTCTTTTCCAATTCTTTTCATTTACTTTTCGTCTATTTTGGTTTGATTATTTTTTATCTGTAAATATGGTTCATTCTTCAAAATATATTTGAGGTCTAACATTATCCTTCTTGACAAGTGCATGAGATGATAAATTTTCTTGAGAAAACAGTAAAGTGAGTTTAGCTAACAATAATTGACATATTCGTCGAACTTTCTACCCCATAATTTTGTATATGATAAAACTTGTTGTCATCGTCAAAGTTAAACTCATAATTGAACATATGTCATGATCCATTATCATTGTTTTATGACATAATAGACTCAATTTTAAAAGTTAAATAGATTTGTTCCTCTTTTTAAAACTTAAGAATTTTATCATCTCGCTTACATTATCATTAGCCAAAGTTACAAAATTATCTTTAATTTTCCTTTTCCACCTTCCTCTTTCTTTCAGAATTTTTTCCTTTCACCATTTTTCATTGGCCATCTAAACATCACAAAGGAGTCCTAACCATCAAAATATTGAAGGGACGTGGGGAGATTAAGGTTGAGTATCGTGGGATAAAAGAGCGAGAGGGAACAGATTGAAAACAACAACAGACCGAGATTGGAGAGCAAGAGAGGAGATTGAGAATGAGCTAGAGAGGAGAGCAGGGGAGATTAGGAGATAGAGAGAAAAAAGAAGACAGAAAGTGAGAAGAGGCAAGAGGCTAATGTACAGTAGCGAGGTTTTGTTTTTGTAATTTCACATTAATATGATATAAGTAAAAGGTTAACAAATATGATGCAGTAAACTGGCTAAAGAGAAATCGAACTCAAGAGTGAGTTTGTTGAATTGAGAATTAGAATTGACTTATCTCTTCTACCGTTATCAAAATCATAATGTATATATAAGTGGAATGATCTCGAGTTTCTTCCTCATACTTCGAGAAATGTTTGATTAGGTTCGAGTCAATTCATCTTGGATCAAAGTTTGCCTCGATTTAAAAAATATTGGTTTTAGTTGTAATGGTTGAAATTGAGAGGGATACATCATCTCTAAATAAACTAAGATCACATTTGAGGGGAAGGTATGTTGAAAATATTAAAGTATAGTTAAGAAGTGCTCAAAAGAAATGTGGAAATATTAAAGTATAGTTGTAATGCTGGAAATGTACACATTTCTTTTCAGTGACACAATCATAATAATCTAAAGTTCAGTGCATTTGTTTTGGAACAATTACATTTTTCGGATATAGGTTTTTTTATTGTGCTCTATAATAATTTTATGAATAATTGGTTTATTGTTTAATTTATTTAATAAAAGTTATTATTCTCATTATTATTCACTTGCATGTTATTGTATAATAATATCCATGAATATGTTATTATATTCTAAATGTCCTCAATTGATTATTATTGTGGGAACAATAATAAATTAGGATTAATATGAAGTATAATTGATAATCATAGAAGGATTATATATGTAGAGACATAAATTATAATAATATTTTCTTATTAGAAAATAAGAATTGGACTCACCTCTTTTGAGATTATTACACGTACATGTGTCGTAAATAATTTAAAATAATTGATTGTTTTGATCTTTAGACCTGAGATTATCATAGTGTCAAACATAAGAATTAATCTATTTTGATGCAATTAAATGTTATTTTTAATCGAAAAATTAATAATGTTGTACTCAAATACGTTATTAATTATGTAGTTGACAATGATTAATCAAGATGAATTTTGTCCCTCTTGTTAGGGAGAGATATTTCTGGGTCACTCGATTAAGCGGTAGAAATGCATGGTCGTGTTATAAAATGAATTAATAAGGGTATTAATATCACTTATTATTTCAGTATGATTATTGAATCATTTATCAAGAAAGCAATTGAATTAGATAAAGTGACTTTGTCCATGTCTTATATTCAATTATAGATATCGCGTGATAAAATAATTAAAACAATAATTATATTAGGTTATGTTGGATCACCGACTTAATTTCATATGGGTAGCCATAATGTATTACTAGAGACCAGTTATGATTTATAGGCCATAAAACGAGTTATGGGTTAATTGTCATATTAAATTAACTTAACGGGTCACTCACGAAAGAATTGAGATCTATAATTAATAAAGGGTTGTCAAGAAGAATAACCAATTATGATTTTTACTTTGGAAAAATAGCAAATTTATTTTTAAATTGCTAGAATAGCAAAATTGAAAAATCGAAAAGATAAATAAAAGGAACAATGTCTCAAATGCCCCTAGCCAATTCAAAAACAGTCCTAAATACAATTGTTCACCTAAAACCCAAATACCCTGTAATTAAATAACACATCATTGTTGAAATTGTGCACTTTTAGGTATTTAAAGCCGAAAAGAATCCAGCTTCACCATCTTCCACTTTCCTAGATTCCACCAAATCTTCAAAGTCTTCGATCAGTTGCAGAAAAGATTGGAGTTTCAAGCTTCGTCCTCCTCAAAATCTTTAAAGTCTTCATACATTCAATGCAAATCAAAAGATTTTCTTAACTTCAAGGGGCTATTAAGAAAAAGTACAACAAAACCCCAACAATCACAAAGTCACTAAAATTCAGCGACCGATGGTGGCTGGAAGTTTTGGCAGAATCGGTGAACCAATGGTGATGAAGGAAACCGACGCGGCTGGATGTGCGATGCATGAAGAAAACCGACGCGGCTGGATGTGCGATGCATGAAGGAGCAAGCGGAGCAAAGGCGCTCGACTTCAGATGAAGTAAAAATGTGACTAGCGATGTGCAACGGATGAGACGTTTCCTTATGGCTTAGTTCTCAGTCAATAGAATGGAGGGGATGGCTACAATGGTGGATATCTCGACTGGACCGAGAACACTCAAACGGCTAGGGTTTTGTGAGAGTAAAGAAGATGATGGATAGTAATAATAATATTGTTATTAATAATAAATATTATTATTTTATTCTTTTCCCTTAAATATCTTCCTTTTCTTTTTTTCTTTTCCAATTTAAATAAAATAAATATTTTCTTCTCAATTAATTCCTTCCAAAAATAAAATATTTAATTTTCTTTTATATAAATTTTGGAATATAAATAATTTGAAGATGTTAAATTTATGTTTGTCATTATTTTGGAGATATGAAACAAATAACATGATTTTAAGGGATGATAAAAATTTTAATAACATAAGTGGATAATCTTAGCACGATTTTAGGGATAATAAAGTTTTAAATTGAAATTATTATTAACCATACCTATTTTTATAAAATTTTAAAGCAATTTTAATATTTTGGCGGTTTCAAATCAAAATTTAAAATCTATTTTTAAAAAACAATTATGGAAAATAGATATAGGATATTAACAAGATAATCCTAAAATTTAGAAATTATGTTTGGCATCGTTTTAGGAAAATCAATCAAGTGTCACGATTATAGGGGAAATATCAAAATTTTCTTAGAATAATCATATATACATTAAATGCATCATAATTATAGGGGTAAGATACAATTTTAATTTTAACAACCATAACTAAATAAATTGTTAATTACTTGATTTGAAACCTACCAACACGAAAATCTAGGGGATGTTCAGATCTATCCCGAAAATAAATATTTATTTAATATTTTTACACAACTGAATTATTGCAAATACACTGTATTTGTCATTATGGGTTATATTCCATCGTTTTAATCTACACAAATACACTGTACTTATAAGATAAGAATTTCCCTCTGTACATGTAAAATCAGCTGAAAATATAAAAAAGTGAAATTCTTGTATATTTTAGGTATTTAAATTCAAATTTTTATAAATATTTTGGAATCTAAATAATCAAAAGATATTGAATTTATGTTTGCCATTATTTTAGGGATATCAACTAAACTAAATAGCAAAGAGTGAATCTGCTTTAATAAAATAAGTGGATAATGATTTTGGGGAATGATAAAATTTTAAATTGAAATTGTTATTAAGCATATTTATTTTGGAGGTATTTAAATTTAAAATTTTTTTATAAATATTTTGAAATATAAATAATAAAAAAATTTGAATTTATGTTTGCCATTATTTTAGGGATATGATAGTTTAAAAGAATTCAAATTGACGATTTTATTGGATGTTAAAATTTAACTTCAAATTGTTATTAGAAATATGAAAAATATGTATCATGTATTTTATAATAAAATATTAATAAATATTAAAAGGAACTTTATGAAACGAAAATTGATGAAATTATATTAACCATTATTTTAGAGGTGACAAAAAAATTTGAATTCAAATAGTCATTATTATATATATTATGAATTATAGAAATAAATTGTTAATTAATTGATTTGAAACCTACAAATATGAATATGTGAATCTGTGATATTCTGTATCATTTTTTACCTATATTATGTATAATTTTTTACCTATATAAATACACTGTATCTGACGCAAAAGAGTTTTCGTATACAAAGGGTATAATCAGTTAAAAAAAAAGTAAAAAAGAAGTCTACAATCCAATTTTGCTATAAATCTTAATATTTTTTAAATTTGCTATTTTCCAGTTTGTTATCCAATTTTTTGCTATTTTTCAGTTTGTTATCCAATTTTTTTGTCATTCTCATAGTTAGCTCATTAATAAATCCAATTGGAGAAATAGAATCCTATTAGGAAACACAATTAATAAGTCCAATGGGAGAATTGGAAACTTATTAGGAGAGGTAATTAATAAACCCAATTGAAGAATTTGAAGCTTAATAGGAATCCTAAGCTTATTAGGAAAATTCAAGAAGCCTATAAATAAGACTTTAGGGGTCTTATTTTACATGAATACTGTTAGAGCGCAGCGTTTTGGTGATACGAATTGGAGGATCGTTTTTATAAAAAATGAAGACAATTCAATTTAGATAAGTTCAATATATATTTATGTTTATTTGTGATTTAATTGTTTACGCATGTATTTATGTTCTTGCTATATTTTATAAGTATTTTAGTTTTTCCAAAATTAGTTAAATAATTATGAGAATGATCAAGTAAGAAAATACAATATCTAATTCCAAACTTTATATGGAAAATCCTAACGAACAATGGAAAAGTGAAAAAAAAAAAAAAAAAAGAGACTAAATTCAAAGTTTATTAAAATACAAAGATCAAAATCAAATAAACTAAAAATAAAAATCATATTAGAACCCTAAAAATATAAATAAAAAAGGCAAAAGAGAGAAAAAAAGAAAAAGAAAAAGGGAAAAGAATCTGAATCGTACGGCGAGCACTCATCAATCTACTGCGCCGCCCGGATCATCATTTGACCTCACTCGCTCTTCGTCGTTGCTCTGTCTTATCTTTTCCCAATTCCGGCTCCGACTGATCTCTCCGGCACCGGACTTCCCCCTTCTTCCCCTTCCTTTTTCTTTCACAATACAGGCTTTCAATTTTTACTGACGGTACCTTCTTCACAACCCTAAATTTATCTTTTTCTTTTTTTTTACCCCTCGTACAATATGCTTCTTCTCATTCCTTATTTGGTCTATTACAACCTTGGCTCAACTTAGCTAGAATGTATTCGAATTAGGAATATTTCAAGCGTTTTTTCAATCCCCGGTCTGATAATTGAGTCTGAATTTACTTTTTTTTTTTTAATATATAGTTTGATTAATCTTTCGAAATTTTAGAATTTGAAGAGTTGCTTGGTGCTTTAAAACCATTTTTACTCACTTTAGTAACTGGGTTTGCCTCAAATTGGATGCTTGAGTTTTTTTCCCCTATTTAAATGCCATGCTGTAAAGAGGTGTATGTGCATTGTTATTTATGGAAGTTCAAATATATGCTGCCAAGTTTTCAGTTTTTGTTATCATCATCTGCATCCAATTGTACCATTTTTCAGTGATTTGATGTTGTTGATATAATACTTTGAAGGTTGAGTAATAATTTGTTATAAAGAAAGTTGGAAAAAAGTGCTGACCACAGGTAATTAAAGGAGGAGTTCAAATCCTCAACCCACATTTTGTGGACTATAAGGAATAATTAACTTCAACTGGATAATACTGTTTTTAGTTTTAACATGACTTGGATATGTATTTTCAGAATTTTTAGACACCAGCTTGTGGATTAGTTTCTAACCCTACAACGTTATCTATGAATGCACCAGTTGATGGATAATATCCAAAGTTGGGGATCTTGGGGAATTTTGAAACTTGGTTTTTAAGAAATGAGGTTGTTTTGAAAGTTTCGGATTCTGAAAGCGCCATAAGTCAGATAGATATTTTTTGGATTCTTTATAGTTTTATTTTCTTGTAAAATTAATATTTATGTAAGTTAATTAAGTTCCTTAATTAAGTTCCTGGTCTACTTTTACCTGAAGTGTTCTTAGTGTCGTTATGGCATTAACTTGTCCCATTGCCACTTTTTATTGATAGGTGATTTCTACCTGGTATGCTGTTTATTCCTGCAAGTCAAGTTTACAGTTAGTGAGTGGACATTTTGCTACAAAATTGTTGATTGTACCTTCATTTTATGGGGACCGAGGATTTCATTGCATTGCCAGCTTCCGGTGATTCTGGAAATGAAACCGAGAGTAATGAATCTCTTACTTTTAATGAAACAAGAGAAGCTTATTCTCAATCAAGTGTTTTGAAGTGCAAGGATGATGATGCAAGCATAGAGAAGGCTGAGCTTGTAGATGATGTACAGTTGGAAGCTATGCATTGCATACCCCAATCTGACCTTGTTGATGAAACACAACGTTCTGATTCAGATATGGAAATTGAGGATCTGAATAACCTTCCAGATTTTAGTAAGACTAGAAGTAGAGGTGAGAATAGTGAAATACTGAGCAAAGCTGCGGACCTGCCAGTCAGCTCTGCAGATGGGAATATACTACCAAGCAGTGAGCCCTTGCAGCAGAATGAGCTTCATACAAGATATGAAGATGTTTGTCATGTTGAAAGTAAAAATTTTCAGAAGGATTTGGTCGATAATTCATCCTTCTTGAAAACTGGTGCTCAATTGACTGTAATGAACGGAGTTTCAATTGATTTCAATGAATTAAACTCTGGAGCTCCCATGGAGAATGGTTCGGCCACATCCCATCATCATGGAGGCCCCAGTAAGATTCAGAAGAGTGATGGTAGTTGGACTTCCCCCCTCCTTTCATGATTTACTTTAAAAAAATAAAATAAATAGGCTTTCAAATATTTTTTTAAAGGCATATCCTCTTTTAATTGTGATAAGTTAAAATCTCTTCCTCTACAGTAAACAAGGTTTTAATTGTGATACTAAACATTATTTTTCTATGTATCCAGGCACATCGGGTGTAAAAAGACCAAGGATGGCCATGGAAGCTATGGATGAGCAACAACCTTCAGTGCACATCGTGTATACTTCTTTAACAAGGTTGGTTATGCAACATTTTCTGAAATAACGAGCCTTTTTGTTCAATTTAGTTAAAATAATAGTTTGTTATAATTGAGAAACATGTATTGTTGCCAAAAGCGTAAGACTTGTTGATATTGATTGCACTAGGATTTTAAAGGGATTAGAGTGCTACCAGTGATACTGGATAGAGAACCATCATCATTTGAATTTGATACAACCAAATGATAATCATTAGTGAGATGAAAAATTTTCTGAAATTGATTTGCCATTGAAGTCGATATAAATTTTAAAATGACGACTGTAGTACCACATTATTCTCTTAGTTGGGTTCCTCGTACAAATGTTTCTTCCTTTCCTTCAAAATGCCTAAGTGTAAGACCACTTATTTTTTAAAAAATTAAAAAAATTAAATTTATTTATCCTGTTGGAAAAGTGATCTCTTGTTAAAAAAATATTCAAATACAATGTTGGTTGAACAACTTATAGAGACCTATGTTCAACAACAGATTTTGTAAGTTCCTAACTGGATTCAGTTTCTGATTTTCAGAGATAGTAAACAGAAGCTTGATGAATTATTAAAGCAATGGTCTGAGTGGCACGCTCAGCAAGGTTCTTTATCACGTGTAAGCCTCATTTGTTATTATTGCTTTGTTTGCAGCTATATTCTCTGATTTATTGTTCAAGACTATGTTTGGTACAATCTTGTGGAATTTAGAATTAACTCTCTTTTTATCTGATTTTGTTGAATTGTCAAACTGAGATGTACCCATCTGTATGCAAGTGTTTTGCTGTTAATGTTTTTTCTTCATAAATAAGATTCTCTCAATTTAAGGTTCACTATCTTGAGTTGTTTCTTGGACAATTTTTTGTTCCTGCCTCCAGTTTCTCCAAATGAGGTTATTTTATTATCTTTACTGTGGATGAAGAAACAAGCACACCACCAATGATTGGCCAGTGGTCAAAGGCCTAACCTGTAGCATGTTGGTTGATGTGGTGGTTATCCTCTAATTATTCATATAGAATAATGAATTTCCTTTGTAGTGTGCCTATGAACCTGAATTATGTGTAAGGGTTTGTCTACACCAGTTCATATGAAGATCAGGTGGTAGGGAGCATAATATTCGAGGCTGGGCTTCCACAATTCTATTAAACTTAGGATTATTTTTACTGGCTATCCTCATCCAAGTGATTAAAGTAAAACTCTTATGAAGTTCATGTAATACGGATTGCGCATATTACGTTTTTCTAAGGATTACAAGATGTAGCTGAGTCTAGGAAGGGAGGCAAAGGACTGGATTCTCGAATGCCTGGATGCTTGTAAAATGAATTATCATGTTAATTTTAACGAAAGGGATACTATGAGAGTTTTTATTGTGGACAACAGATTCTTGATTAAGTATCTTATAAAAAAAACGAATTTTTTGATTGAGTATGATGTGTGAAGACCTATGTATGCTGTTTGGACAATTAATTAACTGTCTTTCTTTGTGTGTTTTATTGTGTGTGTGTGTGGAGTGGATGGAGTTCAAGTAGCTAATTGAACTTGCCTGTTTCTCTGTTTAGGATGATAAAGACACTGAAAACCTAGAATCTGGAGAGGAAACCTTCTTCCCTGCTCTCTGTGTTGGCACAAAGAAGACTTCAGCAGTGGTGACTTTCCTGTCTTTTTGTCCATGTACATTTATACTTTAGATTGTTGGCCTATGTTTATTTCAAATTGAGTGGCTTTTCAACTTTTGGGTTTAGTTCACCGCAGTTGTTGGTGTTAGATCATTGTTTCATGTTTGTTTACCTACGTTCTACTTATATCTTTTGTGGTAAACCTTAGGTTAGAAAGTTACAATTTGACCTTCCATTTTTCATTCTCTTTATCCTCCCGGTATGTGGGAAAAAATAAAGTAGAAGTGGAGCTCTACAGTGAAACTTTCTTGGCTTGTTTTTGCACAACCACAGACCGTCATGGTTGAAAATTTGGTTTGCTGGTAGCAATTAAAAGCAGTGTATGTTCGCGAAACTATGCCAGTTGTTTTGCTTTTAGTTAACAAGTGAGGGGTATGTGGAAGCAAAGAAACCGATAACTTTGTGGACCAATTCGTGTATAACTACACAGAAAGCTAATGCAAGTAACAACATGAGGACGTTTTGATTGATATGAGAACATGTTGATAAATCTTTTTTTGTTTACCTTATTATGCTTTATTTAGTTTAATGCTGGAGGCAAAAACTGAACCTATTTTCTCTTTATGGTTCTTTCTATGTATTATATTTTGTGTTAACAAATTTGGAATTCTTTATTAGTTTTTTTTCCCTCTCTTGTTTTCTTAGCTACCTTCTTTGTTTTCCTTCTTAATTATTGTTTAACTGCAGACTTTCTGGATGGACAACCAAAAAAGTGAACAGCAGCAAAATTTTGTCCCCATAGATGATAATTCTGTGCCACTTTACGATCGAGGGTTCACTTTGGGACTCACTTCAGCCAATGATTCTAGTAATGTGGAAGGGTAAGCACTCTTTATTGACCACTGTTGGATGAAATATTTTAGTAGGTTATCCTTCCTAGTTTTGAACTGTTTCATGTAAATTAGGATAAATAATTGTAGAATTTTCATTTTAAGTTGAGAATTTTAAATTGAGAAGATGTGGAGAGTCGGGGACTTCACAATTTTTAAATGATATGTGGGCTACTCTTTCAATTGCTAATTGGTTCAAGATGGAAACTCATGTGCACGAATTATCTAATATGCTATCAAAATCCATGAAGCCTAAACGAATATTTGGTTCAAAGAAAAAGAATTAATATCCAACCCAAGAATGGTGAACCCAAATAGGTTATCTTAAGGGGACATGTTGAAGAACTCACACTGGAAAGATGGGAGATCTCAGTATCTTTAAAAGATACTACATTACCAATTGGTTTTGACATGAAGTTTCATGTTTATCCAATATTAAATAATATCAGATTTTGGTCCTTCGTGATCCTTTTATTGCTTTCTTCCAAAATTTCTTGAATTCCACCAGGGGCTCTGTTTTTCTTGTAGTTTTAATCTGTTCAGAGTGTTTGGCTAAATTGTCCTTGAGAGTAATCATGGTTCAATTAAGTTCTTCCCTTTCTTTTTACAAGTTATAAAAAGTTATGTTATTAAGAAGTCTCTTGCAACTTGTGTGCGGTTGAATATCAAAGACAACATCAGGAAACTCCTGCAATCTGTATTAACATGGTTTTCTCAGCCTCTATTGGTGGCCAAAATTCTTGAGCAATTGCCGATGGTTTCCGACCATTTAAAGGGAATGGATTATTTCTTTGGTCTTTCTTCACTGTTCAAATCTTATCCTCTCCTTTTCCCTCGAGTCTTTAATAAGGCCTAGTTGTCTTACATATTTCTCGTTAGTTTAACAATTTTTTTAAAAAGAAAAACACAGTTCAATTTTTAATTTGGAAAACCATACTTTCATTAAGAAAGTGAAAGAATATACAAGTGGCAAATGCATTCGGCTTGGTCTCTCTTGGTTTTCTGTCTTTCACTACTATGGCACCTTTTTTTATACTTCATTTTGATCCTCTCACTAGTGTTGACATTCACAAATACAAACCCAAGGATCAAAAGAAGAAATTCACTTTTAGGGACTTTTCTCTTCTGTAACCTTAGAATCCTAGCTGGAGCATCGCAGTTCTAAGTGTCAGTGTGAAAATGGTTTAGGAGTAAATCTGCCAGTCACTTGCAGCTTCAAATCCTATGGTCCACATACTGATTAAGGTAATCTGGTTACCCAGCATGAAGTTTGAGGGACTAGAAAATCCTCCTCACATGCCGCACAAGGGACACTTGCATTAGTCTTGCAGCAAATTTATGGCTGATTTACAGTACTTATTATCTTTTTGAGTGAGTCAGAGGCTAATTAATACTTTTAATTTCAACTGATGATTCAAGCTTACAGCAGGGGCCAAGCAAATCTAAAGAAAGAGGCAGGTTTATGTTAAAAATGAAATCTAGTCCTTGATTTCCTTGTTTTTCATGGCAATGGAAATGAAAGGATTCTTCCTAATTGCTCTTATCTTTTTAGCTTGGCAAATAACGTAAAGTAACGTAAAGATTAATACAGTGCACATACTTGGTTTTGCTAGTTTTTGTGCCTTTCCATTAGTGCTTTGAACAAGTTATTATTATTATTATTTTAATTCTTAATTTTCCTTGTAAACATTCCAGAGGTCAGAAGATAATTGATGATGCTAGCCGTTGTTTCAATTGTGGTTCTTACAACCATTCCTTAAAAGATTGTCGAAAGCCTCGAGACAATGCTGCTGTTAATAATGCTCGCAATAAGTATAAAAAACAGCACAATTCTGCCTCCCGCAATTCAACTCGATATTATCAAAATTCACGTGGAGGGAAGTATGATGATTTGAGGCCAGGAACTCTTGATGCAGAAACACGCGAACTGTTAGGTCTCAAGGTATTGTAGTTATCTTGTTCTTAAGAACATTTCATTCATGGCTTGCCAATAATAAAGCAAATAAAAATTTAAAACTGAATGTTCGTTACAATAAGTAACTTCAGCTTCAAATTGATTCCATTTCCTCTCCCAAGAGCATATCCGAGATAGCTTGCATTTTACTTGTTAGTTAATGATCCTATTTAGAAGAAGGGGGAACATGCATAACCATTTGAACTGGCAATTTATATAATTTGGAAGTCGTCAAATGATGTAGATTTAGACCTTTCTGAGGTTCTATTCTCTTTTGCCTTGCTGGTAGTTTGTCCTTATGAATCTTGGGAGTTCCCTCCTGATTATGGAAAACAGATTGTGGGGGCTTAGATTATCTCTTGGTCTGTTTGGCTCTTGATTGTCATCTGCCACAAATTAAATAGAATCTGAAAAAAGTTTGGAAATCAATGGAGATTGGCCCATGTTTTGAAAATCAAATGCGTAATTCAGTCCTTACATAAATAGGAAATTTTTATTTACTTACTAGTGAACTTCATGAGAACCCATTTGTAGCTAGAGTTTTGATAATCTTCTCTCCATTCAGGAGCTTGATCCACCCCCTTGGCTTAACAGAATGCGAGAGTTGGGATACCCGCCAGGGTATTTAGGTAATTACGTTGTGTTATTTGTGGTTGTGCTGCTTTCTCTTGACTCATATTGTCATTTTATTAACCGTTTCAAAATCCTGTGCATGTTCTGAATATAGTTTTTCAATTTTTTTCAGAATGGCCTACTAGAAAAAAAAATTCCTTTGAAACCATTATAAAATAACAAAAAAAAGGAAAGAAAGAAATTCACTATTATCTGAAGTGTTTTGTTCACTATTTAATAGCAATAAAAAACGTGTTTATCATCCTTTTAGATCCGGAAGATGAGGATCAGCCATCAGGGATTACAATATATGCTGATGAGAAGACTGATGAACAGGAAGATGGGGAAATTACCGAGGCAGAGTACCGTAAACCACGAAAGAAAAAGAGTGTTGAATTTCCTGGCATCAATGCTCCCATCCCAGAAAATGCAGATGAAAGACTTTGGGCTCCTGAACCTTCAAGTTCGGGACTCTCTAGAAATCGGTCAAACCAGCGCTTGAACCATTACCCAGAATATGATACGAGGGGAAATGATCACCATCAACAACGATGGTCCCGGGACTACAGAGATGATAGACCTCCTGGTGTTGACTCGATAAAAAGTCCTCCCTCGTTCACTCCAAGATATGGTGGTCATGATTTTAGTTATGACTCTCAAACTCCAAGAGGTAGTTTTTCAACTTCAAGGAGTCCTAATTTGGGGAGGCCCCACTCAGATAGAGGTAGAAGAAGCCCTCAGCGTGATGATGATTACTCAAGATATAGCTCCTCTTACAGTTCTTCCCTGTTTTCACCACCAAGAAGACGCTGATATTTTGAGATTTAACAGCCCCTTTGTAGAAACAAAAACACTGAAAGGAATTGAGGCTGTGAAGTGATACTCATTTCAAAGCTGGTGAAGATTTATTATTAACCTTGCAGATGACAGATGACTCGAGACCAGAGATAGAAGCCTCTGTATAAAAGAATCATAGTTTGGTGAATCTAAATTATTAGTTGCTGAATTATGATCTTCTGTTGTATATTATGAGCTATTCACTTGACAAGTTCTAGAGCTAAGAGATCAGTGAATATTTTGATTCTTAAGTTGAGTCAAAGAAGGGAAGTCACCCTATCATTATTAAAGAATTTGATCAACTGTCTGAACAATACATCATCAGATCAACAGAAAATGTTGTTTGTCATCTGAACATGAATATGATTTTAGGTCAAGACTAGCATTGTTTGTTTCATTGAGAAACAAGACGTTAGTCCGAAGAACAATTTGTAGTATCATTTATCTTATTTCGTCATTTTCATGTCTCCAATTGTCTCAGAAAGTTCTATCTACCATTTTGACATCTACACTTGTGGAGATTTTCTTCAATAATACCAATCAACATCTACACTTCTGAAGTTTTTCTTCACTAAAGTATGTATTTTAATCTCTTTTGATCTTAATATTTCGCCTCAACTTTTAAAAATGTTCTGATCATTGTCATCTATACAGTTTGAAAGCATGATCTTGACTTGTCACTAATTTGTGTAATAAAGGCAAAGGACTAATTACCAAGATGAACACTAAAGTTCTGTTTAGGAGCATTATTTGCTGTTGGAGTTTCAAGTTAAAACGCTGCTTAATAATAAGAGCCCTCTAGATTTTTTAACCATCCAAAAGAGGGGGAAAATAACACATAAAGGATCGTACTTGATTGTTGCCCAAAGTATAATTCATTTTTTAATCTCCTTCATATCATAATGCCATCTTTTAACCAGAAAATTACAACAGAAAGCGATGGAATGAGATGAGAAAGAAGCAAGAGAAGAGCTGAAATGTTAAATATACGTCTCCAAAGACCGACTACCAAACACGTTTATTGTAGAATGGTGAAACATAGAATCAACAAGTTAAAACAATCATTCAAGAACTAACAAAGCTGCAAACATTTTGATACAAACAAATTTCGGTGAGTAGCCAAGCATCCATGGTCAGCGGCTACCGTAATGTCAAATATCTAGCTAAGGATAACGACTGTCGTCAAAAGAAAAGGAAAAAAATACATATATAAAATGGCTGGATAATCCTGAATCCTAAGAGAAAAAAAAGGGGAAACAAAAAGCAAATCCCCCTACTGGCCTGATGAACAATTGGCAGTTCTAACTACATTTGAATTCTTGTTACACATCTAAACCTTCCTCTCTACCCATCAATCAATTCTACACAAGTGACCCCCCCACCACTTAGCGATCATCAACAGTCAACATTATTGAGAAGGGCTTAGTAATAATGGTCAAGTTGTGAAAAAGGTCCAGAGCTTCTTCCCTATTGAAACTTCACCTGGATGTACTGATTCTTCTTCTTCATCATCGTCGTCATCTTCATTTCCAACTTCCTCACAAGACTCACTTCTGTATTCACCATGATCCTCATATTTGCCTGCGTTTTCTGGTGATCCATTCACTTCCTCACTCTGAGATACCATATCGATAGAAATTTTCGACGTGCCAGCAACATTGTCATCTTGATTATCTTGAACTGTACCACACTGCACACAATGAAAGACATGATACTAGATTATCAATCACCAGAGTTCGCATTCACATTGCTGCATCAGGGACATTTAATGGAGGGAAGGTCAAAATCATCCAAAGTTGAGACAAAAAAAAAATCAACATGAAATAACAATGCAGCCTGTCTCCTATGTAGATTTTTTATTCTTCTAAAGAAAAAAATGGATAAGACGTCAGTTTCTGTGGGGCAAATGGAATGTATGTTTTGAGATTAATGATGAATATACAAGACTGAAATAAGAAAAAAAGATAGCAGTCATGATCATATACAAAAGTTTAGACAAACATTAGAAGTAGTGAAGCAAGGAAAATCATGAAACGAAACTAAAAACTAGGATTAAACCATACCCTTACAAGGTGGGCGCTTCCAGCATTATCACTAGCAACCCCCATTGATGGGGTCGGACGAACTCTTGAATAGTGAACGTCTTCCTCTGTACGATTCACAGTACCAACTTCTTCATGTTCTTTACTAATGTTAGAAGGTTCTTTAGAAGCACCTACACTAAAGACAATAAGAAAAAAAATTAAAATCCGATACTATAAATCATAAAGTTTGAAAATGTATCACAAAATTAAAATCTATAGGTTATGAAGTGATTGTTTCAAAAGGTTACACATGGACATATACATATTTTCTTTTGTATGGGTTTGGGGCCAAAGGTTGGTGCGCAAAGGTGACACATCATATGCTCTGCTTCAGCACACTTACGTTTCAGTTTTTATTCTTTCTTTTTTTAAAAAAAAATTATGTTATCTACATGGATTAGGGGCAATGGGTTCTGACGTGGTATAATGGCCTACACCTCAGTTATCTTTTCTCCCCAGTTTTCCCAACCTTAATATCAAAGAACAATCAGAATCTCACACTTTCCGACGGAGATTGTATCGTTTTTCAGGAGCCCGTACAGCTGGGGCAGCCCTCTGTCGTCTTTTCCTTGGTTGACCTTCCACAACACTGCCAGAGCGTACCTCACTGTCATCATGATCATTCTCACCCATGATTTGAGATGAATTAGCACGTGTCCTCTTCCGCAAATTCCTTTGAGTGCCTTTGCCAGCAAGACTAGATTCATCCCGACTCTCATTATTCAGCTGACTAGAATCCTCAGCATTTCCATTTGGATACTCAGCTTGCTGAGTTGGCTGAAGCTCCCCGATTATAGCCTTAGCATCTTCAACTACTGCCTTAACAGACCGAGTTCTATTGATTTTAGGCTTTCCTCTCTTGGGACGTTTTTTATTTTCCCTTACATCAGAAGGTTGGGAGTCAACTGCAACTTCTGGTGCCTTACTAACAATGTTACTTTGATTATCAATTGAAAGATTCTGACTTGGTTCTACATCCCTACCACTAACATCAGACTGAATTCTCCTGTCATCAAGGGAATCACTTGCAATCGCAAGAGACAACTCTACATCATCTTCACCTACAGACATTCTCTTGGAGGGTTCTGCCAGATCATCATGTTCATCTGATACTGGTGCTTCATCATCCTGTTTCTCAAATGCTGGAGATGCAATTTTTTTACCTGGAGAGAACTTAAAGATCTTTGAAGTGCACTTACGAAGCCAAGAAATGGTTCCAGCAGATATAGGAGACTTTTGACCAGCTCCGCCTGGAGTTAGTTCACCATTTCTCACGTCAGAAATACCCAGATTTCCACCAGGAGATACCTGGAGTCCTTGAATTTCCATATATTTATCAGGCAGTCCAGGCAGATTAAGGACATCAGCATTTTCAAAACCATCCAAAGATTGTAAATCTGAAGGCACAAACTCAGATGCTATTTCCCCACAGTTCTTGCAGGTCACGTGTTTGTCGACATATGAAATAAAGCGATCTCTCTCCGCAACAAGTCGTTCTCGCTGATCTTTCAACTTATTGCTTAGTTCAAGAAGCTCTTCAATGTCCTTGCGTATTTCAATTCTCTGCCTTTCCAAATGTTCTTTATTAGCTTCAGCTTCCTGCTTTTCTTTCTCAGTTTTAAGCCTCTCAAGTTTCAGCTCGTCCATTTCTCTTCTAGCAACATCTCTCAAAAACTTAATGTTCTCCAATTCTCTCTCTTTCTCTTCCTTAAACAACTTGTCTTTCTCCCGAAATCCTCTTTCCATTTCTTCTACCCGATTCTGCATGGCAGATTCAAGCTCTCTTTTTTGTAGGTCAAAATCATGCATCATCTGGCTTCTATCACTTTGAGCTTTTTCGGCAATGGCTGATTTCTCATGCTCCATGCTAGCTGCAAAGGATTCTTGAGCTAACTTTAGATTTTCTTGTTCTCTATGGATATAAGCTTCAGTTTCCGATCGCTCATTTTTCAACCTTTCCTCCTCGGAGAATATCCTTTTCTCAAATTCTTCCTTTCGCAGCAAAAGAATCTTCTGCTCTTTCTCAACCTGAGCTCTTTTCTCATCCAGCTCTTCCCATTCTCTCTCAAAAGTTTCTTTCTGCTCCTTCAAATCCTCTGCTTCCTTCAGCAGTAGTTCTTTCTGTTGCCTGTATTTCTCTATCTCTTGTTTCAATTCTGACTGCAAACGAAGAAAGTCTGACCTTTCTGTCTCACTCACTTTAAGACTTTCCCTCTCTTCATGTAATTTCAACAGTTGTGCTTCATTCTCGGCTCTAATCTTCTCCACTTCAGCCTTCAAACTGATCAGCTCCTCTGTATCAGCAAGCAATTGTTTCTTCTCTGCCTCAAGGTTCTTCTCCTCCAATTTCAAAGACTTTTCTCTTTGTTTCAGAGCTTTGAACTTTGCATCATAGTCTCCCTCTTTCTCCTTGAATTTCTCTGTTCTCTTTTCCAGTGCCTGCTCTCTTTTCCCTACTTTTTCCTCCATGTGCTTGATTTCAGCTTCCTTTTTCTCCACTTCAGACAATTTGTTTTTCAATTCTTCATCCAAAGATTTTCTCTTTTGATCAATTTCTAGCTCAAACTCAATCTTTTTTGCATCTAGAATGGCATTATGTTCATCGAGAAGCTTTTGAATCTCAACCTGTTGACATTGCATTAGGTGAAATTAGAAGTTTTTTATACATACATATATATATATATATATATATATATAAAAGAATGACTACTCTCCCCAACATGTACCAATTCAGTTGATATCAAACTATTTAATAACACAAAATGAAGATCTGACAAGTTTGATTCAAATGGGATGCATTTAGAAAGTTCCATTAGAAACTATACAACTCTCAGATTTATTACATATAGCAAGTGGGGAGAGAAAACCTACCTTTTCACGAGCACTAAGCTTTTCCTCCAACACAAGTAACTCCTTCTCTTTTATCTCTAAGGAAACCTTCAATGAATCGGATTCCTGCACCCAGAAGAAACTTTAATTTTAAAACCAGTGAATATAATTCTCTGCATATCTGTTGCTTGAAGAAAGATACTTGCCTGCTCTTTCAAAGCTATGTTAGCTAGCCTACTACCAATATCTTCTTCTTTCCTTTTCAGAGCTAAATTAGAAGAGTCAATTTTCTTTTGAAGCTCTTCAAGATCTTTCTCTTTCTGTTTCACCATCCTGTCACTCTCATTTGCCCTCTCCTCTCGCTGATTAAGAATTGTTTGACCCTTGGCAAGTCTCTCTTCTGCATCTTGCAACTTTCTTTCCCATTCCCGCAAGTCATCACGTTGCTTAGACAAAGTAGCTTCATGAGATTCCCGTCTAACAAAAGTCAACATTGAAAACAGCATTTTAAACTTATATTTTTTGGTTCTAGAGAGCAGTTCCACAAAAGCAATAAGATTTAAGACAGCTATTGAGAGGAATGCATACTCTGCATTGAAGGATAGACGATCCCTCCTAAGTGCACCTTCCCGAGCCTCTAGATCTTGCAGCTTCCTCTCCACTTCTGAATTTTTCCTGCTCACCTCAGCAAGTTTTGCATCAGCAGCACGTAGTCTTGCCTCGACTTCCAAAGATTTTTCTTCAATACTGGTTACTAAAGCATTAGCTTCAGCTAACTTTGAGTCACCAGTAAACTTAATTTCAGCATTTTCTGCACGCATCTCACGTAGAGCCTTCTCAAGCTGCATGACAACATTCCATGTAACAGAAGTTTAGTCGATAAGTAACCTATGGAAACTTCGTAAGAGAAGAGTGCATAAGTTGATGGCCAGGCAAGGCACACTTAATGGAAGTAGAAAAGGGAAAATAGGTTCAAATAATTCAAGCCCTCAACCTCAAGACCTAGCTTTTCCTAAATAGAGAGAAAAGGAGAGAATTTGAAAGATAGCCCCACTAACTCAAACGGTCATAATGCAGAACAGTTGACATCACAGGACACACATGATATGTCAGTATCAGTAAACAAGATATGGAAAGCTAGAGCCTTACATCAAGAACGCACTCCTTTTCAACACCCAATGCCTTCTTCAAATTTTCTTCTTGCTTCTCAGCATCAGATATCGCAATCATATGTGCCATTTGTTCTCTTTTGAGAGTGTCCATTGTTTCAGCCAACGCTTGTTTAAGCTCTTCATATTTTAAAGTCCAATCCTTTTTCTCAATCAAGAGAAGCCCCATGTTGTATTGGTACTCAAAAAGCTGTTTAAAGCCAAGAAATTAGAAAATAGTTAATATATATAAACAGTACACCTTGAGGGTGGGTATGTAAAACGACACTGCTTCCAAACACTTGGCGCAAAAAGAAAAAAGCTGAACTGAAAAAAAAAAATTAAGATGCCTATAAATTACGAAAACACCAGATCTCCACAAAAAAATTAGCTCAATATACTACATAACATAAACTAATTTAACAGCAGATTCTATTCTAAGGCCCTGAAACTCCACAATTCACACTCATTCAATATCTCATTCAATCATTTCCTCCGCTGTAACTGTATTACTGGTTTGCAATTGATAGCATAAATCGAATAAAATACCATAAGAACAACCCACTTCAACTCTGAACGACATTGTGAGCCAGAAACTCCTAACTTATCTAAATTAACGAAAACAATCCACTTAAAGAAGCAAGAACAAGAATACTCAACCAAATCCTGAACAAAAAAATCAACTAACCTCATTTTCAAGTCTCGAGATCTTCTCAGCCAACCCTTCTTGGTCCAAGGCGGCCGCCTCAGCCGACCCCACAAACATCTCTCCTCCATTTTCAACTAAAGCACCCGAAAGAGGCGTCGTAGTTTCACCAAAAGCAACAGACTTGCCCTTGATCCCATCACCCTTTCGACTCAAATTAGGAGTAACAGAGTTGGGATTGGAAGCAGAACCCGCTCCAGTCTTCTGGGCCCCAGTTTTAGGCGTGAGGGGCCAGCCAGACCAAACCTTCTGCGGCGTAAACATCACGAAACTCTCAACAAAACCAACCTCGGAACTAAAACCAATTCCACAGATCGTGAATTCAACTTCATAAGCATACGAAAAACCCAAAATTCAGAAGTGGGTCGGCACAAAAACCCTCACAACTCCCAAAGAACTACAAACCCCTCAACCTAAACAAACAAAAAAACACACACACACACAAGAAGATTTGTACCGAGTATTCAGGAAGCCACCGAATTCCGTCAAAAAAATCAAGGAAGAACAGAAGAAGGAAGAAGTTCGAAAATCAAACGAACTCGAAATCAAAAATTAAAAAAAAAAAAAAAAAAACCCTTGGAAATTTCTCTTGAATTTTCCAATTGCATTAAGAGAGCCCTAGGCCGGACCTGAACGGAATTCCCAAATTCAGGCGAAATGAAAGATTTGAAATCCGACAACGTCTCACAAATCGACCGATCCCCTCCCCCCTCTCTCTCTCTCTCTAATCTTTCAATTTATCTACAGCCTCCTTTTGTGCGCTTTTTTGCGGACCACTTGTTCGTTTCTACGGGCCCCCGACCGCAAACTCCCTCCCAAATTACCCTCTTACCCTTCTTCTTTGTTTTACAACTTCACCAATAATGTGATTCACAATATTGCACCATCGTCCATACGTCTACGTTTTATAGAATAATTTTAAAAATGAAAACAAAGCTAATGAATCCTCCCGAGTTCATAATAAAAAATATCAAAAATATTTTGTAATTAATCGACCTCCAGCATCTTTCCTGCATTCTTTTAGTACACAATTTAAACGATCTTTTTCCAGATTCAATGTTAAGATTTTGGTACACGATCATTTAGATTTAGTTGGTGCATGATCATTTAGATTTTGCTATCCAATATTCGAACGATTTTTTCACGTTTTTTATGTTAAATCAAACAACAGTTTGAAAATAATAAAGAAAATAGATCTTTTATATTTGGTACACAATCTTGAACCAAATAACATTTTGAAAAAAAAATTAACAGAAGAGAAATAAACGAAAGACATGAAAAAAATGACAAACCTATAATATTTTTAAAAAATGACAAGTTTCATAGACTTTTTCATTTTGTTACGTAGTTCGTAAATATTTTGTTCTTCTGTTATATTTATGAAAATTAACCTAAGTTTAAATTTTATGTTATAAAACATACTTATCCGATAATTACTTAGAGCAATGATATACTAAAAGAAGTCAAAATAATGTTTAAGTTTTTTTTTTTTTAAATAAAGTTAATTAGGTAAGGAAAATTCAAAATAAATTATTTACTTAGAAAACACAAAATTGATATGAAATACTTATCTGACAAATTGGTTGGTAACAACTCCTTCAATCACCCTTAAGTTTTTTACTACTAAAAGAAGATAATACTATAAAAGAAATAGATATAACAAATATTTTTACATCTTTAATATATATATATACACACACACTAAGTTGTCCCCCATTATGTTGTTGGATGAGAGAATATTTTTTTCTAAAAAAAACAACTATTTGTCAAACCTTCTATGAAATTAAAAAAAAAAAGAATATGAGAAATATTATTCTTATACAAATTAGCAATCAAATTTAGTGATAATTATAAATTTCCATAATATAAACTATAATATAACTTTTATAACTTTTATAGAGTAACGATTTAGTTCTTAAATTTTATAAGATAACCGTTTATGTCGATGAAAAAACTTAAGAGTGAGTTTACTCAATAATTTTATAAACATCAAATAAATCAAACTTTGAACAAAATACTTACCTTTACAAAACTTCAAAGAGAAATAGTATTTTTTTTTTTTCTTCTAACAAATAAAAAGATATATTGTTTTAATTTTTAATATTTTTTTGGGTAAGCCGCCAGGGGTAGTTTAGGAATTTGAGAGTGAAATTTTTTGTAAGAGAGACGCCGCTGGCTTTTTCAGTTCGGAGCGTGCGAGTTTGAGTGCATGGTTGACGGTGACGAAAATACCCTTGGGGAATAAAATGGCCGTTGAGTGAGAAAGGAGAGGTAAATGAAAGGAAAGGTGAGGGGTAAAAGAGGAAGTAGGAGAATATACACGTGGCAAGTGGAAAAAGGGGAGAAAAAGGGGGAATTCCACGGTGTACAAGAAAGAGAGAAGGGGTTTGAAAAGAAAAATGAGGAGAGGGATTGGATATGTGGAAGTGGAAGTGGAAGGAAGATAAGAATTAAGAATAAATAATGTGATGATATTAATAATAAAGAGATGATATAAAATTTGTAATAAATAAAATTTTGTCCCCATGTGATTGCCTTTCTTTTTCATGTTCTTAGCCATCATTCTCCATTTATCTTTCTTCACAATTTTTTTGGATTTATGAGTTGGACTTTGGATGTGGTGAGTCAACTTTATTGTTTAGCAACAAATCAATTGGGTTTTCTTCTCTATTTTCTTTTTCCTTTTTCCTTTTTTTAAGTTTCAATAAATTTTAGAGAAATTGCATCTCCAATCAAAAACATTTATAAAAAAACAACTCATATGTTAAATTATCAAATGAATATCATAGAGCTATCGACTTTTAAATTTGCTACTTTTACAATTTAGAAAATGTAGTAACATGGATTTTGTTATCTTTTTTTTTTTTTGCTATTTTTGTAAGCGCCTCTAAATTTTATGTTCTATTTTAGTTTTTTCTTTTGAATTGATTTAATTTTAGCTCCTCTATTCCCAAAAATATTTTATATAAATTAGAGGTAAATGTAACAAAACAAAAATTTAAGCTTAGAAAGATGTTGGTTGGAGATGCGAGAGATTTTGTCAGTGTTGGTTTGGAAAAAGAATCGAATCGACAATAATTTTTAAAAAAAATCAAAAGATTAAATCGATTGAATTAACAATGGTTTAGGTTCGATGATAGTTTGGTTGAAAAACTGATTCTGATTAACTGGTGCTCACCCCTACTATAAATTTTTTAAGTTTAGTCATTCAGAGCTGTTTTTCTTTTATTTACTAAATCTGACCAGAGAATAATCATAGATTTTATTGAAAAAATTGAATAATATGTGAACATGTCTTCAAAATTTTCAGTGAAAAATGTTAGTAGAAAATAAAAAGTAATTAAGGAAAATTAACTATAAACTAATCGTATTTAAGATAGATTGAAAGTTTATGTATTAAAAATATATGAATCAAAATAATATTTTATCTCTTTTCTAAGTTTATAAGCTAAAAAAACAAAGTATACATATTTAAACTTTCAATATTATTGGGTCTAATAAATTAATATTAAACATACAAATATATATATTAGAATTTAAGGATATACATTAATCATGTAATTTGAAGTTTATATTATACTTTTCCAAGTTGTTCATTGAATCAAATTTGAAAAGTCCAAATATTACATTTGTTATTTGACTTTTTTTTTTTTTTTTTTTCAAATTGAAGATGAACTCATATGAATTGTATAATTAATATTATGAATTAGTAGGGACATTTAATTTACTTTTTTGTGGAAAAAAAGGAAAGAAATTATTTTTAAGGAAACCGTGTATATATATAATTATTTTGTTTGATGACTTTTAGTTGGAATTATGCATTATATTTTTAATTGGTTATAATCATTATTATTCTACACATTTTATTTTGTGGTTTGATTAGTATTTTTTTATGGTTTAGGATGGATATTTATTTTCTTGTTTTTTTAGTTAAATTTTGTAGATCTAAGCAATTATTTCAGGTTAAAAATGTTTTTAAATGAATCAAAATAGAGTCAAATTTCATAATCAATTAATGATAGATACCGATAATTTTTAGTATCTATCAATGTATCTACCACTGATATGTTCCAAAATTTTATTATATTAATTATGTAAATATTTTTACTAATTTGGTCATTTACATTAATTTTTTAAGAAAATCGCGTTAATGATTAGGGATTTAAAGTTTAAGCGCAAACCTTATTGTTATCAGTATACTCAAATGTCAATTGATTCAAGATCTTTGTTGACTATTAATGCTTGTAGTTATAGGATGGGATCGAACCAATATTAGTTTTGAAATGATTTTTAAGTTTAAGCAACGTATTTAGAAAATAAAATAAAACAAATAATGTGTTTTTCCTGAAAGATGACTTAGCCATGAAGTAGTCTTTTTAACAAATGCACAAAAAAAATTGCTTTGAAAAGATGCTTTGTCCAAAACTTGATTTACCTTCACACACACGAATAGAATCCCAAATTTAAATCTATTAGTTAAGAATTAATTAGAAAAGAAAAGAAGTGAACAAAAGAAAACCTTATTCTTATTAGATGCTAATATTCTGCATTTTTTTCTTCTCAAATAAGTATGCAAATCTAACGTCTTCCTTTAAACTATTTTGATTCTTTCGTTTTTTAAAAACTTATAAATCATATTTTTATAGTTCTATCGATTGAAATTTTGTTATGAATCCAATGTGAACTCTCACGTCCATCAATTAATAAGTTGTGATATTATTCTTATATCATCGTCTCAATTAATAAAAATAGAGTTAGATGATTACCTACAAAATGAATATGGAACTATGTGCATAACATATAGATATTAATATTTGTACTTATTGTATTTAACGAGAGAATGAATTATCACAAATCATCATTAATGGTCCTCAATGTCATATAGATATTACATCGATTTCTCTCATCCCTATTATTTTTAAATCTTCCAAATTTAGCATGAAGCTAAATAAGTAGATTTAAGGTTATGTTACCATTTTTTATATTAGGTATTATTATTTTATATTTTAAAGTGCTTTTAAAAGTAAGTTTTGAAAACTTAAAAAGAAAAAAACTAAATTTTTTTTTTCTTTTACAATTTAGTTAAGAATCTAAGTGTTAATTTTATGAAGCGTACGTGCACCTTGACTAATCTCACGAACACCCGCCTGATTATATAACATTTGGATGTCAAGAAAATCCGTAGAAAATTAATTTCTTGGTAGGTGGCTACCATGGATCGAAAATTTTTTCTCTACCAAATTCAACAAAAACCAAATAAAAAAAGGGGTATTCTCACAAACAAAAAAGAAAAAGTGGGCCAATTTCCAAGTAAGAACTTCAAAATACTATTAATTAAGGTAGAAATGGATTTGGTCAAGAGAGGCAACAAATATATTCTAATTATCTCACATTAAATCTAAAAAGTGAAACATTTGTCTATGACCCTATTTTAGGTCAAATTAGATGTACTTAACCTCATAATTATGATTAAGACCCATTCTATGAACACAAATTTTCCATCCCTATTATATAATTACATATACTAGGAACTCAATTCCAACTATTTTATTAATTTTAGATATTTCAACAATTATCCCAAAAACAATACTTTTATTAAAAAATATTTAGAGAAATTGTAAAAAAATATAAGGTATTTGACAAAATATTTACATAAATTTTATCGTTTAATGATTTTGTTCTATAGAGTGTAAATAGTTTGAATTTTTTTTTTATATTTTTTGAAAAACTCAACAAATATAACTAAATTGACAAAAAAAAAACATCTAAATTAAATCAGTTATAAATAATTATTAGACTAACAAAGACGTATACCTTAAGTTTGACCATTTGACTAAATAAAAATGTTTGGTATACTTTTCAAATCAAATTATCCAATCTATTTCATGCGTCGCTGTAAAATTACCAAAATATTTGTAGTGTTACAACATTAACCATATTTAAGGGCATTTTTTAAATATAACAAAACGAACTAAAATATTAGCAAAATATAACAAAATTTCAAATTCTTTCATAAGATTGTCTCATAACTTTGTTTAGACTTCTTAAGTAATTTATGCTGATTAGCATCTTCTGACTGTCTTCTTAAAATCCCAGTCACTAAATAAGGTCTAACCTGGAACTATACTAGCAAACTTCCAGAACTCTTTGTAGCTACAACTACACTGACACTATTCAACTTACTCAGCAGAGGTAACTATGTACAGTCATGACGTAGCTTAATGAAAACATTTCAAATCTCATGTGTTTATAACTCATAAGCTGGAAAACACAACTCATAAACACATGCATAAGCATAACCTCATTTATCAAACTCATGCTTTGCAAATATCTTACTAAATCAATAAGAAATATCGCTTTAGAAATATCAAAGCATGCTTATAAATCATTTATAAACAACTCAAGATAATCTTCATTGAAAACGCATGTTTGTAAATAGCTTTAATATTTTACAATCATTCACTCACTTCGTTTAATAGTTTACAATTTTAAAATGTTTTTCTACTTTTCAAATAGAGATTGAACTTTCGATTCTTCGTTTCAATACACGCGACCCACCCAACGCCCCCATAACACACATATACTTCTAAAACTTTAAGGTATTATTGCAAATACTTTAATTAATTTACATAATATTTGACAGTTCATAAATTGTGGAAAATTCTAAAACAATAATTAAAAAAGACAGCTGTACAATTATATAATTATAATTTAAAATGATTTCCCATTTACATTATTACACACATTTTCTTTAAGAAAACATTCCTTGAGTTATGTCAGAGAGTCCTCGAAGAATCAAAATCACTAAGAAATTAATTAAACCAATTAGATCGTGACGTGTGTACTTTAAGCCAGCTTACATTAAAACTCATTACATTAAAAGAAATGAAGAACAATGAGAATTAGATTTAATAAAATAAGTTGTAGAATGGCTCAAAATGTAAAGCACAAATGAAATATGAGTTGGATCTTCTAATTTGTAAAGACATGTTGATTGGCATTTTGTCTACATCATTATTGGGTGAAATCACTAATAGAGGAAGCATCCGAACGAAGAAAAAATTACGTTGTTGTTGCAATTTGGTCTAACGAGGAAAGAGAAGAAGAAATGAGGAGCGAGAGGAAAGAACGTAACCTCGTGGGTGCTTATCTTCATTGTTTAGGTAAGTTTCATTCAGGCCTTTGAAAAGAAAATGCAATATATATATATATATATACACACGGTAGAAAGTAAAGTAGTAGTTGATGTTAATGTTGTACCGTAAACTAATTAATTTGAAGCTATTTTAAAAAAATTAAATTTGATATAATATTAACAGGAATTTGACCAAATACTTACAACATATCAAAATTTTTAGATTTTATCAATAATAAATGTTGATAGACACTAATATGTTTCTGACATTAATAGAATCCAAAATTTTGCTATAGCTAGTAAATATTTTAATTTATTTTATTATTTTTAAAAATAATTTGTTGTCAATTTCTATCTTTGATATAATCCAAAACTTTGCTAAATATTTTTAATTTATTTTGTTATTTTAAAAAATGTCCAATGAAAATATGAGATTTTAATTTGAACATTTAAAATACGTCAACTAAGAAATGGAATTTGAAAGTACAATGACCAAAATAACCAATAATACATTGTAAATTTAACATACAATGATAATAATTTCCATGCACTTATAATAATTTTGCCCCTCTATATGACACCAATTACCAACTTAAAAGTAATTGGTTCAATCCTCTCATTTGATATCTATATTACTACCTTTATGCTAAAGAAATAATGGAGAATTTTTTTTTTTCTTAGGAGATGTTTACACGATAAATATTGAGATTCTATATCTTAAGTCTCATGCTAGGAATATTGAAATTCAAATTCAAATACATAATAATAACTTTTTTTTTCTATTGATTTGTCAATAATACAACTTCAGGTTATGATTATAGATAAAGTATACTCGAACTTTTACTAACAAAGAAGTAATTATTGTTTTACTCGACATTGCTATCTTGAAAAGAATATGTTAGGACTTGATAATTTGGTTAACACTAGTACAAATTGTTGTTTTTTATGTTGTTAAAGTAAACTTAACTCAATGATATTTGACATAGTCTTCATTTTTTAAGGTTGGTAGGAGATTTTAAGTATTTAGACGAGCAAATTGGGTCGCTCTCATTCATAGAAATTAAAAAACAATCACTCATGAGTACATGAGATTTCAAAACTCTTTTAAGATTGAGATTGTTTGAAATATTAATATCTTCAATCATCGGTGTAATATGGAGGATTGTTAATCTATTTTGTGGTTCGTCTTACACAATCTTATTGTATATGATAGATACTCGCTTTGTAATGATTACAAAGTACGTTTGATGCTTTTGTTGGATCTGAGTTTGGTTTGTTCTTTTGAATAAGAACTATTTAAATTGAATATTATATAACCTGAACTTGTTGAGTTGGATTTCAATAGTCTTCAAACAACTTTGTAATAAAATTTTAATCACAAACTTGTAGTACATAAATGTCAAATGATCAATAGTTGCTTTTGTGATTATCTTCAAGTTTTTCACATTATAGAAAAATCCCAATTCCATGATTCCAAAGCGAAAAACCCTAGTCAAAGAAAAAGAAAAGAAAAAAAGGCGAAAAACCCCTTCCGAAAAGTCTTAATTTCAAAATAATATTCCGTAATTGAAAAGAAAATCTTAGCTTAAAATTTGCATTCCTTCTCTCCCATGGCGATGACACAGATCCATTGAAGATCAGTATTTCTCCTTAACGAAGTTGAAATTCATCTCAAGTTTAGCCACGATTTCCACCATTGAAGACCTTAACAACACCCCTTTTCTTTCCTCTACCGTCTCTTCCATTGAAGAACCAATGGCCGTTCCCGTGGTTCAGTTCCCGATCTTCCTGGCTGTCAGAGTCCTCGGAATGCTTGTGGCAGCTCTTCTTTTCATTTGGACCTTGCATTTCCGTGGAGGATTGGCACTTATCTCAGACAACAAGGATCATATCTTCAATGTAATTTACCTACTTCCTCTATTTTTCACAAATGATTCTGATATTGTCTGTTTTTTTTTTTGGATTGAGACGCATTTTTTAATGGGGTTTGAGTTCGTTGATGTTCACGAGTCTTTAATTGATCCACTAATTTGTTTTTGCATGCCATTCTGCTTTGGATTTTGACTTTGTATGTTCGAAATTAAGTTAGGATTGTTATAGTTTCCATACGATGGCTATCCCAGTGGAGTTTGTTTGTTTGTTTGTTTTGTATCATTTCAAGAAGTTAGTTATTTCCTGATGCCAAAAACCGTCGTAATAGACTACGAAACACATTGGTAGATACTCTCCTGATGGCCAAAGAAGCGCGGGATGATCGTTGGAAATTACCCGTGGGAGTTACTCCCGATGTGTATACACAAGTTGTTGGGAGTTAGTATGTACACTCGATGCTGGGTATATGGCGTCTACGTAGTGAACCCGTCGACAGATGTTCTTTCACCTGTCGGCCTTATATTCCTTTTGTTTAAGATACATTTCCTTTTGTTCGGACTCCAGAGGTAGGAAAAAGGACCCTAGTGAGATTTGGTCCCTTGTGAGGTTTTATGTTCCTCTATGGGCTTCGGTTTCAAACTTTTTTATAATTACTCTCTAGGACATATTTTACTTAGTCGGAATCCCTTTTTCCGCAAAGGAGTCTCGAGGGCTTGTTAAGGAAGGCGGCAAGGGCTGACAAAGGGGGAAAACAAAAGGCGTTTTCTGGTCCCCTTGAGCCGGATGGTGCTTGTGTGGGGGGTGTGCCACGGCAAAACAAGGGAATGAAAGGCCGCTTTGTGTTGGAAGCTCTTTACCCTTCCCATAATGAGGGCTCTGTAGTCTTGGGGAGCGAGCTTAGTTCTTCTCCAGAGTTTTCTTGATCATCAGTACGACCTGTCCTTAATAGAAACGATCTGATTCTCTGAACAATCGAAATTTCGTACTCCTGTCGGATCCTTCCTATCTCCTGATCGAGCTTGTGTAGGATATTTATGAGCTTGTTTTCTTGTATGTCCTTTTATTCATTTTTTTTTTCTCTCAATGAAAATTGATTTCAGAAAAAGGAAAAAAAGTTATTGCCTTTTAATCACCTTTATTCCTTTAGTTTTCCTGTTTATTTGGTGAAGTTGCTCCTGTTTTTGTAGGTCCATCCGGTTCTTATGGTGACTGGACTTATTCTTCTAAATGGTGAAGGTAATTAGCTGTTCTCTTTGGATTTAATTTATAATTTGAAGCATGAGTTTACTTAGTGTTGCATTCTTTCTCAAGGGTGGTTTGATGTTCTGTATGGACAATTTGAATATATGTGTAGACTATGTGAAAATGTAATACTGCTTTATTGAAGCTAAAAAGCACAACTCTTTTTTGGGAAACAAATGCATTTTAGAGAATATAGGAAATTACATTGGGGGGGGAGGGAGCAAATCCAAATTTAGGAAGTTATAAGAACCTCTTCCAATATCGCCACAGAGATAAGAAATGGTAGGCTTTTACAAAAGAATAAAACATTATTTTGCCTTTTGCTAAAGAGAAATCACAAAATTGCAGAGTTGGAACTAGTTGATTTGCATGTGTTGACATTATTTCTATTTTTTTCATTCCTAGGTTTATGATGGAGATTGGAACTATTGCCCATTAGTTACTATCCGTATATATATGTATGCTTTTGTATTTTAGGTTTATTAGAATCAAAGCCTAGATAACAAGGGCAACGTGAGTATAGCTTAACTAGTATATACATATAGTATGTCTTATCGAGCATTGACCAAAAAACCCGTGGTTTGAATTATCCACCCTTATTGTACTAATAAAAAAAGAGGTTATATATTGATACTAATTGAAACAAAAGTGGAAGAATGCAGCTGGATTTAATTTTTTTTGCGGTTTACAATCTTTATGCAAATTAGGCTAGTGGCCAAGGTTTTCTTTAACAGTATGAAACATTTCCTGGCGTTCATCATGTAGGTTTTAAGGTTTTTTTTCTCATGAAATGTGTTATTATACAAAACCAACTAAAAGTATGGTTTTGAATCATTTCTGAAATATTTATTCTGAAGTCATTTGCAAACTTAGTTTTAATTTATTCTCCTACTATTTTGGTGCTTTCAATGATTTTGTTCACCATTCTTAGATGTATTGATGCAGCAATGTTAGCATACAAGACAGTTACAGGAACCAAAAACTTCAAAAAACTAGTTCATCTCACTCTCCAATTTGTTGCATTCTTTTTAAGTCTGATTGGCATATGGGCTGCCCTGAAGTTCCACAACGACAAAGGAATCGAAAACTTTTACAGTCTACATTCATGGTTGGGCTTAGTTTCTATCTTTCTATTTGGCGTCCAGGTTTGTAAATTGTAAGATCTTCTCAATGAATCTACTTTCTATCTACCTGTTGCACTACACGATTCTAATTCATTAGTACGACTCGATTCAAACAGTGGTCTGCAGGTTTTGTAACCTTTTGGTACCCAGGTGGGTCTAGAAACAGCAGAGCTACTCTATTGCCATGGCATGTTTTTTTTGGCGTTTACATATATGGCCTTTCCATTGCTACAACCGTAACTGGATTGTTGGAAAAAGCTACATTCCTTCAAACTAGCAAGGTAATTTCACGTTATTCGAATGAGGCTTTGCTGATAAATTCATTGGGTGTCCTCATTGTTCTCTTGGGAGGTCTTGTGATTTTGGCGGTTATTGCTCCGTCGTATGCTAAAGGTGATATTAACAGAGGGCCAGCAGAATAGGATGAAAACAGTATTCTGCTTCGAAACGGAACGCGTATTTGTACTTTCTATGGACTTCAACGAGACAAATCTTCCTTGGTTGATCAAAATCAAAACTTGAATTTATTTTTACTTGTCACTTGATTCATCCTTAACATACACATCACATTATAGGCCGAGAAGTAAACAGATTGTTTAGTTGAAAATAAGATTGTCATGTTTGTGGATTGGAACTGATTTTATGAATTCCCCCATGCTAAGAAGCAAATAGTTTAGTTTAGTTTGTCTACCGTTTGAATCGAACCATGACCACACCTACACGTTATAAAACATTTAGCCAAAACCTGTCTAATAATAGCTAAAATATGATATAACTCAAATGTTAAATATCACATTCATGGTTTTTATTTCAAACTATAAACTAAAATAAACAATCCAAACACAAAAACATTACAAAATTCACAAATTCATCGATTTTTTAAAAATAATTTGAGAGATATTTTCAATAATAACAAAATATTGAAACAGCAGAATAAATTCAACCCAACTTAGCCATTATATTTTGGGCTGGATTCTTGAAATTGTTAGGTTTATTTGGACACTCGTACTCATAATCAATTTTTGATTTTACCTATTCATTTCTTCTAATAAACTCAAATAAATTACGTTCATTATAAGTACTCAAAGAATTACCATCAACGCCTGTACTTGTCAATTGCAAAACTTACGTTTTTTTTTTCAAAAAAAGAAAATTCACATTCAAATATGCATTTGTTGTCATTTTCAATTAATTTTGCATAATTTCTATTTTTGTTGTTAACCTTTGTTTTTTTTTTCTTCACATAAAGGTAATTCAGTTTTTATGTTATTTTATTTTTGGTTCATTTCGTTGTTGGGAACATAAATTTATTTTCCTTTTCAGTGCTATTTTGTTTTGTTAATTGTTTAGGATTTTTTTTCCCCTTTTCAATTACATGTTAATTCTTGTTTACACTTTTAATCATTTTCAATTTTACTCTTAAAATGTAATTTTCAAATCATTTGAAGGATTAAAAACATTAACATGTTTAGAGATTTTAAAAATGACAAAAATGATTTTAGTCATTTTAAAATCACTTCCAAACATGTCTTAGTTATTTAACTTTGTGATTTTTTTCATTTTGTTGGATGAATTACGTTCATTTTGACTCCCTTATTTTATTTGGAAAAAAATTCAATTTATACCCCTGGATTTTGTAACTTGTATCAATTTAAACCTATAACTAATAACTGTATCAATTGTGACCCTAAACTTTTACAAATGTATTAACTTATATAAATGATTATCAATTTAAACTCTCTAGTACGTTTTACTAATTGAACACTTGTGAAAAGTGAAAGTTTAATATATATGAAGGTTTAAACATATATGAAAGTTCAATGTTTAAATTGATATATTTATTAAAATTAGACATTTAATCAATACAACTTCAAAATTTTAAATTGATACAATTCCAAAATTCACGATTTAAATTGATACAACCTCTAAAGTTTAATAATATAAATTGATATTTATCTTTTTGTTTTAGCGTCAAAATCAACTCCTACTTTAAAAATATAATTGAAGTATATTCATTTATGTTAAATTAAAAGTAGAAAAAGAAAGAACATATACAATAATTATTCCAAAAATAACCATATGACAAAACATTAAATGAAAAATCAATGAGAGAGATGGGACATTTTAATTAAATTGGTTGCAGCAGATTCTCATTTATTAGTATATTTGAACTCTTCAAAATTTAAGTATTGTTTGGTTGTTTGTTAATCGAAAATCTTTGATGGATAATTTTATTATTTTTAAATCAAATGGAATATTGCTAATTAAATCACTAGATTCTAACTCTTAAACTTTTGTTGTAATTCTTTTTTAGTTTTTTTCTTTCTTTTTTATTCACCTTTTATTAATAAAAACAATTTTTTAAAAAAAAGATATGTCGGATAGCAGATGCACTCAACATCTTTACTAGGTGGATATCTCCTTAACACCTTTATCATCCTCACTTTCATTAATATAGGAAGAATTAGTATAATTACAGGACAAAAGCCGAATAGCACGGCTAGAGCTAAGCCCATAACAAAAGAGTTTAGAAAGCAATTAAATTGATAGCAATAGAGGAAGCACTATAATTTACAAACATAGAGGATTTGCTAGCCTAGAGAAAGAATGTCTTCTCAAAGATCAACAGTAGATTTTTCTTTGTCCTTGAAAATGCGATTATTTCTCTCCAACCATTAGTTCCACAACACCGATTTCTAATTATTAATTATCATTTAATGTAATCAAATGTGAAGAATGTAGAATAGAAAATGTCTTTTTCTATTTATTTCTAAAAAGAAAACCATTTTAGAATTTATGATTTTAGTTTTAATTATAATTATATTGATTTCAAAACTTTTGGAATTTGAGTACTTTTGCAATATCATTCTTGTTAATGTAAAAGGATTCGACTCCTTCACTGCCTTTTCTAAAACTTGTCTTCTCTTTGTTTCTTTTGCACACAACTCAATTTCTCTCCAAATTCATTCTTTGATTTAAAAAATGATAGAAGGATATTTTTTTTGTTAGTTCACCTACACATTTCTCGTTCACCTACACATTTCCTCTAGCAAATTCTATTTTGTATGATTAATAGACAAAGCAAAAAAAAAAAATTTGTTAGCAACTATTTAACCCATAAGTATTGGGCTGTAGGACAATGTAAAAAAAATGATCAACATATTATATCTCAGCTTTGCACATTATGCACCAAATTGGGCTTAGGCAGCTAAATTTGATTATTTTTTGTATGATATCAGCAGTAAGATCCCATTTTGTTATTCTATAGACTTAATTACTTGGTAACGACAAGTATACTTTTTTATGTTTTTCATTTTCTTTTAATTGATATACTCTTCTTCTTGCTACAATAATAATAAATAATGTGAAGTAATGGATTTTATAATATATTTTAAAATCAAAGTAACCTACTTTTAAAGAAAAATATTTGTTATAATTTAATAAATTTTGTATTGATTACAACCTCTTTTCTTAAATATTATGTTTTACATAACTCATATCATAGCTTTCAAATACAAAAATCTTAACATTTCATATTTTCTTTTTTTTTTCTTTGTTAATTTTTTTTATTTAAATGTTTATTAATTCGTAATAGAATTTTTTTAGTTTATAATATGAAGTGTTTGAAAACTAATAAAATTCTCACTCCTACAATTAATTATTATATATATATATATATATATATCTTTGACGACCATGTTTTGTTTCATTTTCTTTATTTTGAAGTTTATGATTATTTTTTTCTTCTTTTGTATTTTTTCTCTATATTTAATGATATAGAAATAAATTTTTAATAATTAATCTACCATTCTTATACTCATTCTATTATTTTAGCAATTTTTTTGCTTAAATTTTCAAAAAAGAGTCTAAAAAGAAAAAAAAAATCACAGATTAATGTGACAGATCACAATAGAGAAAAATATTTAAAATATTACGTACAACGCATATGTTAACTACTAGTACTAGTATTATGAAACAGACTATGATTAAATGCATCCTACGACTCAAAATAACCCTTCAGAATGTACCCAAATTTTTTACTTATGAAATATTGTTGTGTATATCCAAGTTTTGCAAAGCAATCTTTCATTCAATTTTTATCACAAACAATCAAACCTAAAATTTATTTCGTTATTTTCTAAGTTCGATTTTCTTTTGAGATAATCTAAAATTGGTTTTATATTTTGAGGAAAGGGACTCTTATTTTTTTACCATTGATATATAAAGATGTTAAAAATAATTGTAAATATAACAAGAAAAAAAAAAATCATTCGTCGAATGACATCTCTATTAATCTATATATTAACATCTATTAGTGAGATTTTATAATATTTATAATTATTTTAATTCATTTTTATATATTTGAAAACAAACCATAACTAAAAATATTATTATTTCTTTCATTTGAGCTTCCGATTACAATTAACAATATACTATTTCAATTGAATAACTCTCTTAATTTCACATATTTGCCCACACCTTTAACTTGATCACTATTTTCCAAATCTTCCCAATAGCCCAAATCTTATCTATGACGTTGGAGAAGATTTTTCTTTCCAGTTTTATATAAAAAATTTTATATATTTGTTTTTTAAAATATTTTGATTTATTTTGTTATATATTTTATACGTTCTAATTTAAAAGAAAATTAAGATTCTTTTTCTTTTAAACTTAATTTTTTTTTTATCAATATTTCATATAATTTGACGAACCATTAATGGAGGAATGATAACAAAAGCTTCTTAAAAGAAGAAGTAAGGAAACTTTAATTTTGGGTAGGTTTCAATTTCATGAGATTCAATTCTTTTCTTAATTTTATTTTGAAAAAAATTAAAGGTGTTCACGAGTTGGGTTGAAAAAGACAATCTAGACTCAACCAAGTTTTTGGGTGGTAGATTTTTTCGATCCTTATTAAAAAATGAGTGCAACTCAACCTTATCACAAAACATTTGGTATCAAAAGAAAATGAAAGCTTAAATAAATATGGGTAATAAATATATATAAAGTTATAAATGTAAGAAGATATCTTGGGTCAATGAAGAAAGATTGAATTTGAGAGTTAGTACAATAATATCTTTTGAAATTGCAAATTTGCCCTTTACCCACACATGTGATGAGTTATTACAATTTAATTCAAAGGGCAGATTCAACCCTTATTGAACTTTAAGGACGTATATTGATCAAATTAAAAATTTAAGGGTGTAACCCCAATACAATTGGATCTTTTACATTTTAGGAGTGATTTCATATTTGTACAATTTTTTTCAATTTTGTAACAATTTAGTTTTGATATGATATTTCAATATTTCTCTTAAATCTTTTCATAAGATTATACGTTGGAATGTTCAATATTGGTGGGTTTAATTTCCATAATTTTAGATGAGTAGTTACCTAATTACTATTCACAACTATGATTAATCTTTTCTTTTTTTTTAAACTTATTCTTTATCCATTATTATTTAGAAATTCTATTTAAAGAAATAATAAAGATCTCAGAGCATGCAATGAATGACAATAATACTATAATTTGATGAAAGAATTAAAGGAATGGTACTAGCAAACTCCTCAAAAAGAGAAAGTCTAATGCTTTGTGATAGGTATGAGTACAAGATAAAGGGACAACTTAGGGTTGGGTTTCAATTTTATTAACTTCCATTGACATTTATTTTTATCTTGAAAAAAAAAATGAACATGAGTTATAAAGGGTCTTTGTGTGTTTGGTTGAAAAACTTTTTAGATTCAATCTTTTTTTTTAAAAAAAAGATATGAGTGTATTCGGGTATTTGGGGATTTCCACTAGTGGACATTCCATATTAGACTCATCTGCGAACATGTGGACACTTCATATTAGACTAACTTTTTAGATTCAACCTAATTGTTCATTTTCTCAACTCAAACACCCTTATTAAACATTGAGTCCAATCCAACTTAATCATGAATCATTTGGCTTAGGTTAGTTCGGATTACTCAAATCATTTATTTAAATTTTGTTTTAGAAAGAAGTAGAATGCTAATAATATATTGAATTAAGGTTAAAAAAACTCAATTTCAATTTATGATGATGAATTTTTTTCCAACGGATTTATACCTATTTTTAAGAGTTGTTTCATAACTTTTTAAAAAGTTGTTGGAAAATAAATTATATAGAGAAAAAATATAACTAATCTATAGGTATATATAATTGTATCATTAATTATATATAAAAAAGGTCTTTTCAAAATATAAGAAAACGAAAAAATAACAATTTCAAAAATGAAAAAAAGCTCAAAATAATGTCAGAGTATTTGGCTAATATATTTGAGAAAGCGTATGATGATTTAGATTTGACTATTTTTGGTAGATTTTTTTAATAGTATTTTATATTTGGCACACAATTTAAACAACCAAACCATGTTTGCAAAAAAAAAAAAAAAATTAGGAAAGAAGAGAAAAGGATAGAGAAAAGAAAAAAAATGGAGAGAAGGAAAAAAATCGGAAGAAAAAAGAGATCGTGATAAGAAAGGACAAACTTAAAATCTTTTTTAAAATTGGTCAGTTTAGTGAATTTTTTCATTTTGTTACCCGACCGTAAATATTTTGACGATTAGTTATATTTATGAATTTTTTAAATTAAATATTATGATTAAAATACTATTAACTAAATAAAAATTTCACTCATTATTAAACATTCAAGTGAAAGTGGCAATGGACATTTTTCTAATAAAAAAAAGTAATAAATAGATACATGCAAACATGATATTGGAAAAAAATTTAAACAAAATATATGCAGTCTAAATAAAAGATTTGAAATCCTATACTATATGATCATGTGATCTATTTCATCATTCTTCAACATATTCAGCTAAGAAGTAATTTTATGGAAAAAGAAAATTTTGGGAAAGGAAATGAGAAAGGTCTATTAATTACCTTCCAATTTTGTTTTAGTTGTTGAATGAGAAGAAGAGGAGTGAATGACCATAGAAATGGACAATAAAAGAGAGATGTTTTTTTCTTTTAAATAAAAAAACAATGATTTATATCCATTTTTATTTGGAATTTATATTTGAAAAGAAACAATTTTAGAGAATATTGCTACGAAGGACAACAACAATAATTTGATGAAGAATAAATGGAGGAAGGACACCATCAACTCCTTTTTGAGGAAGTGTGTTGGGAAACTTTAATTTAGGGTTAGGGTTTTAATTTTACGAGCTTCAATTATCTTTTATTTTTATTCGAACAAAATGAAGGGTACGTTCAAGACAATTTAGATTCAACCTAGTTGTTTGAGTGTAAATTTTTTCAACATGTCTTCTAAAAAAATGAGTTAGATTGTAGCTTGAGTTACTCTATCATAAATAAAGAAATAAAATGTTAATACATAAACATTTGGTTTAATTATTTATATATATATATTTTTTAAAAAAGATAGGATATTGGGTCAGTAGGTGCACCCGAACATCTCCGCCTAAGTGGACATCTCCTTAACACTAGCTAATTTCATATAGAATTAAAATATATGAAAAAAATCAAGAAAAAAAGAAAAAACTCAATTTCAATTTATTATCTTTTCTTCTGCTACTAGTGTATATATTTGTGTTTGGTAGGATAGATGAGGAGAAATGCAAATTTAATTGGAGGATGATATATACTAAAAAATAATTAACATGGTTGATAATTATTGAATTGATTGTAAATTTAAATGAGAAAATAGGCAATGTGGGAGGTGAGAGACTGAGAGATATATATTATACTAAAGAGTTGAAATAATGGGTTTAAAGATAATTAAAAGAACAGTGATAAAACCAACAACTCAAAACCCTAACCCTAACCCTAAAATATGAACCCTAGCCTCCTAAGTTGTCCCAACTAGTCACTCATCCATCATCTACAACTGTGCACTACTTTCTCTTTTGAGTTTTTTTTTTTTTTTTTTTTTTTTTTTTTTTTTTTTTGCAACATGTTTTCATTTGTAAAACTTATTATGATGGATGAACTATGTGACGAAGCATTTGATAAAGGTTAGTTCTAAATATTTAAAATTATGATGAAACAAAGTATAAAATAAAGCATTATTTATTGAAAATAAATTTTTTATTAACGAAAATGCTTGTTTGAAAATAGAATAACAAACTAATGATGTTTTACATGATGATAAATAATCTTGTGATGATCATGAGAAATGTGCCATGAATATTTCATGATATCTACAATTAAGTTTAAGTTCTTGAGGATGATGAAGTTAAAGTCTTTAGAATTTAAAAAGTGAAATTGTTGGCTAGTTTTAAAGATAAAACTATTGATTTCATGTTAGAGATTAGAGTATTGATAGCTATAGAGAGAAAAATAAAAGTATAAAGGGACAGGAAGATGAAGAATAATTTATTATATTATACTATAAAGATATATAAGTTTTGGGTAAGAAAATTATCGTGTATGTCTTATTCAGTAACCATTTGAGTTTTTGTTTTTGAAAATTAAGCTTATAAAAATACGAATTTCCAATATTTTAAAATATTCAGGTTTATAATCATTCAATTGTTAGTATTTTTTTTGTTATAAAACATTTAATTAATTAATTATTGGTTGATGGTAGGTAAAAGAGAGATTTGTATTCTTTAAAACTTGTATAGGTGCTTGGTCTGTGGAAGTACTTTAGCTTTTACTACATGAAGTACTTATGTATAATAATAAAATACCTTATGTGCTATATTTAGTCATACACCCCATGAAATTAAATTGTATGCATCTTTTTCTTCCTCTTGTAGCTTCCATCCATTTCATGCAAATCCATTTATTTGAACTTTATCCACTTTCATCCAAAAACTACTTTTAGAATTGAGAAGTTTGTTTGTTTTTATTAGATTACATTAACTTCCATCAGAAGGCATGCTCGCTAAGTTGTACGGATATGAAATGTACTATATAAGTTATATCTCATTAATGCTCAAAACCATGCATGCATAATACTTTAAATTTTCAATGAAAAATACTGCAAAATTGCTATCTTTTACTCAAAAAGTTTTTACAAATAAAAAAATACTAACCTTTTTTTCTAAATCTAATTTTTTTTTTATAAAAGATACGGTTGGATCAGTAGGTACACCAGGACATCTCCACTAGGTAGACACTCTCTTAGCACCTTCATCATTCCCGCTTAAGAAGAGAAGTACATGAAGCAAAGAAGATATTTTTTTTATTATTATTACCATAGAATCAAGCCTAAAATTTCAATTGTTCTCATACATACATTTTTTGATCTACATTATTAATATTAAAAATACAACTAATGATCTAAATCTTTTTTAAAAAAACCCCAAACTTTCAACTTAACTAGAAATTACTATTACTTTCACTTCCTCTCTTTTTTTTTTCATTATATATATATGTATGGAAGTAAAATTTTCTTACATTTATAGAAGTTGAAGTTAAAAAAACTGCTTTTAAAAAAGTGTTAAAAAACCTAGAAATTACTATTACTTTCAATTCTTCTCTTTTTTATTTTCATTTTACCCAAATTCATTAATTTTTATTTATAATTATGTGTGCATAAATTTCTTAGAAAACCTTTGCATTCTTCTCAACTCTAAACCCTAAAAAAGTTTTTTCAAAAAAAAAAAAAAACTAACCTCATTTTCTTAATCTACTCTTTTCTTTAACCTCTTCTTTAGCTTTTTAGATTTTAAGTGGAGGAGCAGTTTTGTCAAAAATAAATTTGAATCTTTAACTTCAATCTCAATATTGAAACTTAAATTTTTCATTAAGATTTATTATTATTATTATTACCGTAGAATCAAACTTAAAATTTCAATTGTTCTCCTTTTTTTAATATTAAAAATAACACTAATGAGCTAAAATCTTAAAAAAAATCAACTTTCAACTAAATTTTGTGAATTTTTTTTTTAAGTCAGTCGGTCCACCTGAACATCTCCATTAGGTGAACATCCTCATCATTCCCGTTTCATTAAATAATCATCACACTAAAATTTGTGAAGTTAGGTAAGAAATTACTATTATTTTAATTATCGTTGGTTGTTCTGGTAACCATCTATCTAAAAAATTGGTAGAATCATGAGTTATAACTTTTCTTTTTTAATTAATTATGGGAAAACGTTCCCATTTAATAAAACTTCAACACATTTTTATGTTCATTTGGTGTGGTTGGTGATTTTTTTTAATGATTCACCAAAATTATCACAAAACTTAAAAAATATATAATTTCTTGATAGTATGGAGAATATATTCCAACAAGATCAGGACAAAATTTAAATAAAAAGCTGCAATTTATAAGTTCACCAATGGCACCTCTCATTTTTTCTTTTTCTTTTTTTTGCAAAGACTGTCATTTTCTTTATTGAAGCTAAATAGTTTGGCAACTAAATCAAGGGTGTGGGCAGATATGAAATCTGACTTTTGTTTTTTCTTTAAAGAATATATTTATAAACATATAATAAAACCAAAAAAATAAACTTGAAAACCTCTAAATATTCTACAAAATTTTATACAAGCCAAAGTTTTCTGTTTTTCTAAAGTAAGATTTCTGATTTTATAAAAGTAAAAGTAAAGTTAGTTTGTGCACCATTAGTGATTCTTCCAAAATCAAGTTAGATTTTTAATTTTTCAAAAGTCAATTCTTTTTTTTGTTAAATATGATTATTATTATTTTAAAGCAAAGTGATCTTGATAATGACAAAAGTTGATTTTAGTTAGGGGTATAACTGGCATGAATCAAGTCAATTTTCCTTCAAAATCGATCGGGTTAATTTGTACAGCCACATCACATTACAATTCGACCATTCGACTAAATTGAACTAGAGATTGACAAATTCACACTCACACCAAATACACAAGTCCAAAAACATACTATCAACTTATAAAAACTTGAAATCAATCTTGGTGTTTGGGTTTTTTACTGCATTTATTTGTAATTAATTATGAACTAATAATTAATTTGTTATATATATTTCAAAACTTGCAATTGAAACTTTATATAATTTCTCACAACACCCTATTTCCTCCCTATTTAAGTATGTTAGGGTTTCAATTTGATGGCTTCATACTTTCGTCGATTATTGTATGTTAAAATATCTCCCTATATTGTTCAATTAGGACAGTTTCAATAAATCTTAAATTTAATATCTGTTGATAATTTATTTTTCATTTTTAAAGAAACATTTGAAAACATATTCACGTATATATTTTTAATTATTTAATCGATTTCAATAAAAAATAATTTTGACACTAAATTTAAGATTTATTAAAAAAATATACCACTAAAACTTCTGTATCAAAATACAACAAACTTTAGTGTTTGAGAACTAAAATGGTATTTAAAACTTATAAATATGTAACTTTTTTTTAAATTTATAATTATAATATTGAAGTTTTATTAAATCTCTGATGTTTCCAACAAATTCCATTCATTGAATAAAGTTTTTTGTTTAATAAATATAAAATCTATTTAAAAGATTAGAAATAACTAGTCTTAGTTTATGACTACCATACTTTCTTAATAATATATTTGAATTCTATATATATATATATATATATAAAATAAAAACATTAAAGTGAAATGCAAAAAAAAAACCTCTGTCTTTGTGAAAGAGACTAAACTTAATAAGACAAATAAATAGCTTCATTTTCAAATAGTATGTAGAGTTTTCTATTTATACAAAATATATTTTTTTAAAAAGCCCTAAAATGACACAACACCTAATTTTGAAAAACTCTAATGCTCTAGTTTTTTTTTTCTTTTTTTTTTTTGTGACCATGAAAAATGTGAAACCAATCATATATCCAATGAAAAGAGAGCATGCATGTTATGCATAAATGGATTGATAAATTAGAAACAAAGCTAAAAGAAAGACTTGTATAGATGGCCATAGAAATGGGCAATATATCAAATCCCTCTTGATTACAATCAGCAGTGCAACGTTTAGACAGTTTTACACATCCACATCATGGATCTTTATATTCTGATTTATGACAATACTTGCAACATTGGACATCAACTAGAGATCAAAACATTCCAATTTTGATACATCTGTCGAAGATTATGATTAACAACTTGAGCAACAATAATTTTATTTTTAGCTTGATTAAGATCAACACCTTGAACGACATCTACATACATCTCTAGCTCGGTTAGGATCAATAGTTTGAGCAACATCTTCATCCTCAGCATGATTCAGATCATTAGCTTGAGCAACATTAGCACCGTTAACAACTTATAGCAATATGAAAATAAAACCTGCTGCAGCTATTTTTAAGAGTTTTGTTGGAGAATAAATTATAAATACAATTATACTAAATACAGATATATATATAATTGTATCATAAGTTAAAAAAAAAAAAATTGATTGGATTGAATTTGGGTTATTTTGGCAACTCAATTCATAAAATTTTCATTTCCATTAATTACTAGTAATTCTAAAAAGCATTAATAATAATAAATATTTAATTAAATGTTAAGATTAAAATACTATTAACTAAATAAAAATTTCACATTATTTAAAATTTAAGTGAAAGTGGCAAATGGAAATTTTGAAAAATAGTAATCGCATTTATTAACTTTCGCTCAAACTCTTGATCATAATCTTTAGCAAATGTATCAAAACTTGAAAGTTGATTCCTAGCTGATGTCCATTGCTATAATTGTCATACATTAGAATGTAAGATAGACGGTGTGGATATGTGTAAAATTGCCAAAACGTTACAATGCTGATTGTAGCTGTAATCACGAGGGATATCCATGCGAAAAATAGATATTGACAGAGTACCGCATGTAATTTTTCTGCCCATGTTGGCACTACGGCCTTTAAGAAAATAGTTGTCTTTTGTTTGTAGTTTCTTTTTTCTTTATTAATTTATGTTTAGAAAATTTGTTTCAACTTTTTATCATTATTATTAGTATAAATAATTACTACCATTGAGTGTTATATTCGAAAAAAGTAATTAACATGATTTATTTAATTGATGGTAAATTTAAATGAGAAAATAGACAATGTGGGAGGTGAGTGATATATTAGAGAGTTGAAATAATGGTTTAAACATAATAAACTTGGGTGACTTAGTAGTTGGGACAACTTATGGCTAGGGTTCATATTTTAGGGTTAGAGTTAGAGTTGTTGGTTTTATCACTGCTCTTTACCTTTTAAAGTACATTAATTGTTTTTTAACATAAATAGTAAACAAACAGTATCCTATCTTCAAATAGTCAATACATTTGCAAATTTGCCCTTTCCCTACACATGTGATGAGTTATTACAATTTAATTCAAAGGGCAGATTCAACCCCTTTTATACTCTGATGAGGAGATTGATCAAATAAATATAGATATATATATATAATTGTATCATAAGTAAGAAAAAAAAGTTGCTTGGATTGAATTTGGGTTATTTTGGCAACTCAATTCATAAAATTTTCATTTCCATTAATTACTGGTAATTCTAAAAAGCATTATTAATAATAAATATTTAATTAAATGTTAAGATTAAAATACTATTAAGTAAATAAAAATTTCAACCATTATTTAAAATTTAAGTGAAAGTGGCAATGGAAATTAATCGCATTTAAAAGAAAACTATTGTTTATGTATTATAAATAGGTAGATGCAAACATGGTATTGAAAAAAAAGTGTAAACAAAATATATTTTAGGGTTTTCTTCCCTTGGGGATGTGAATGAAATTCTCAATTTTAGTCTAAATAAAGATTTGAAATCCTATACTATATGATTCATGTGATCTATTTCATCATTCTTCAATATTCAGCTAAACAAGTTTTACAAAAAAGAAAATTTTGAGAAAAGGAAATTAGAAAGGTGTATTAATTACCTTCCATCTTTCTTTTAGGTTCTGGAATGAGAAAAAGAGGAGTGAATGACCATAGAAATGGACAATCAAAGAGAGATGTTTAATTTTTAAAAAATAAATTGTTTATCCATTTCTATTTGAAAAATATATTTGAAAAGAAACAATAAAGATTTTAGAGAATATTGCAATGGACAACAATAATAATTTGATGAAGAAAAAATGGAGGAAGGGTACCATCAACTCCTTTTTGAGGAAGTGTGTAGGGAAACTTTAATTTAGGGTTAGGGGGTCTTAATTCTATGAGCTTTAATTATCTAAAAAAAATAAACAAAAAATAGAAGGTATTCATGGATTGGGTTGGAAAACACAATTTTGACTCAACCTACTTGTTCGGGTGGTAATTTTTTTCAACCCTTATGAAAAAAATGAGTCCAACTCAACCTTACCCACATAGGGCCGGACGGATTAGGTTATAATTCAGGTTACTTAGATCATTTATTTATTTAAAAAATAGGATGTTAATATATAATCATTTTGTTATAATTATTTTCATATATGAATTTAAGATAAAAAGAAAAAACTCAATTTCAGTTTATATTTTGAACTTTATACTTCATAGAAAAAATCATTAAAAGATAAAATCTACACATTTGATTTTTTCATGACGTGTAAATAGCATGTGACCTTTTAACATGTTTCATGCAATCTAGAAAAATTCACAAGAGGTCATCTAACATAAAATTGCTTCAAGCTAAACATGTTTAACTTCGAAGTTCAACTTTGAAGTTCCTATAATTGACCCATCGAAAAGAAAGGTACACCTTGTTGGTATAAGTATTAACTTTTCAAATTTTTAAATCATTATTAACTTTACTCTCATTTAGATGTGATATTGATTCATTCATGTCCCCATTTTAAATTCAAATCGTTACATATAATAAAAACATTAGATTGAATGAAAAAAAGAAACCATCAGTCTTTGTTAAAGAGCAAACTTAATAGAAAAATAAATAGCTTCATTTCTATTCATACAAATATTAAAAAAAAAACCCTAATGACACAGCACCTAATTTATAAAACTCTAATGCTATAGTTTTTATTTGTCTCACCATGAAAAATGTGAAACCAATAAATCCATCTCTTAACTAAGTGCAAAATATCACGACCATACTTAGATGCATTCCACACTATATTGTTCTATTATAATGTTAACATGTGACAAATTATTATTATTCATTTTTATGATTATTTTAATTATTTTTTTAGTAGGAGTGATGGAAGAAGGAAGCATAGAGAGCATCGTGGATGACCTAAGTATCATATATTCACTGAAAAAAGAACATGCATGAAAAGAGTACTCGTGACACACATACGATTATTAGTAGAGAGAGAACAAAATGAAAAAAAGCACATATGACATATACCAATAGTAATGAGAGGCAGAGAAGACTAATAACAAAAGAAGAAAAAAGTAACAGGATGCCAAAAAGCTATGTGAAAAGTTTTTCTCCAACAAAACATCAAACATATACATGAGCAATTTTATATATTTTTACTCAAGGTTTTCATTAATGTTCTCTTCACCTCCCTCTTCAACGTTATGTTACCCATCTATTTAATCAAATCATATACTTACTTTCTTCATTCACTTCTCCTTTCATCTTCTTCGTGCTCCCAAAGCCCTTCTCTCCCTTCTCTCTTCTCCGATTCACTCTTTTATCTTTTGTCCCATTATTCCTCAGCCTCATGGCTAACTTTCAGTTGAGTTTAGCAATTGCTGAAGCCACAAATGCCCTTATGCATGCTGTAGCAACTGTAACTTCTGTAAATAATAATCAATTAGCTAGTGCTTTTCAATCATCTGTGGAAGCTGATGCTTGTGTCGATATTGCCACAGAAGCTTCCAACAATGTAATTGCTGCTATGCCTAACACTGCGGATGCCTCTCTTGCGATGGCTGCAGCATCACTGGCTACAGCAGCTTCCCATATTGCCTCAGCAGCGGTTAACGCTGCTAATGTCGCTCAAGCTCCTAACCTGAATCAAGCCGAGGATGAAGATGCCGCTCAAGCTGTTGATCTTAACCAAGCTGGAGTTGCAGATGTCGCTCATGGTGTTGATCAAAATGTCGCTCAAGCTGGTGTTGATGAAGATGAAAATCCTCGTATTCAGATGCTTCGTGAACACCTGGGAGCTGATCCCCTAGCTGATGTCCACTTCTGTCATTGTCATCATTCAAATTGTGATACTAGAATATGTGGATGTAAAAAAATATTAAAACGCTGCACCACCGATTGTAGCTGTAACCAGGAGAACTATCCATGCAGAAATAGATAATAACCCAGTAGACCCCGTAATTTTTCAACTTTTTAATTATCATTTTCATCTTTTATTATTATTATTATTATTATAAATATATAATTACTACTATTGGGTGTTGTTGATATTAGAATGATATATCCTAAAAGAAAACTACTACTGTTGGGTTGTTGATTTTGATACAGTAGATGAGGAGATATGCAAATTTAATTAGGATGATATTTTCACTAAAAAATTATTAACATATTTATTTAATTGATTGAATATTTAAATGAGAAAATAGGCAACGTGAGAGGTGAGGGAAATATTATATCAGATAGAGTTGAAATAATAATGGGTTTAAAGATAATGCGTAGCGATTTTGTTTACTATGTATGTTAAAAAGACAATAATTAATAGGTAAATAACAGTGATAAAACCAACAACTCAAAACCCTAACCCTAAAATATGAACCCTAGCGAGCCTCCTAAGTTGTCCCAAGTACTAGCTTGTCACTCATCCATCATCGTCATCTACAACTGTGCAGTACTACTTCCTGATCTTTGAGCAGTTTTCTTCTGCAACATGTTTTCATTTGTGTAAAACTTATTATGATGGATAAACTGTATGATGCATTTGAAAGTGTGTGTAATGTGTCCTTGAAAATGTTAGTTCTAAATATTTAAAATTATGATCAAAGAAGTACATAAATTAAAGCATTATTTACTGAAAATAATTTTTTTATAAACGAAAATGCTTTGTTTGAAAAATAGAACAACTGATGATGTTTTGCACATAATGATAAATCTTGTGATGATCATCTTGAGAAATGTGCATGCCATGAAGATGATATATATATATATATATATATGTATGTATGTATAGAATTAAGTTTCTTGAAAAAGATCAGGATGATGAACTCAAGTCTTTATCATATGAATTATTGAAAATTGAATTGAATGATTTGAGAAATAAAAATGAGAAATTTAATTAGTTCTTGTTAATTCCATGGATTTGAAAAGTGAAATTGTTGGTTAGTTGTAAAGATAAAACTATTGATATTGGAAACTATTAATAATACTTTTTTCAGAAAAAAGAGAATTTCTTAAATAGAAGTAATTAAGGTGAAAAATGAATTTGTGAAAAATAAATTTTGGCCTAATGATACTTGTTAGAACTCTTGTGACAAATTGGTCATAAATAACAAACTTGCTATTTGCGTGAACTGATCTCCTCTTATAATTACTACCAAATCAATTAAACTCTCCGAGTTTGCAAAACACCTCCTTAGTTCAATCTCAAAGATAATATAAGTATGGAGGACTACAATGCTCATTGCTCAATTTCTTATCAACCATTTGTGTACTAAAAATAGATTTAATGAAAAAAAAGTAAATAAAGAGGTGCGGATCCTTGAGAGTAAATCCCTACCAATGCAACCTTTAACTAAGTTTATGTGACTCTACCAATGCAACATCTAACTAAGTTTATTAAGTTTATTTTAGTGAAACCCGTTTTTAATTTGAGTATAGGAAGTGAAATTCGGCTAAAAGTATTAAAGAAATTGGTGTTTGAATAAATCCGCGGAAAGGATTAAGCTATGAAATCTTCTATGGTTAGTATAAGTTTTGAAATTAAAGTTAATTCGCAAGAAAGTTTTGAGAAAAAGAAGGGTTTGGAGTAGAATCTATAAGCCTAAACGTTCTCAAAAGAAAATCTTCGTGTAAGTTAAATGAAGTTTTGACTAAAACGACTAGGTGTTTGGGTAGTCTTTGTGATAAGAACCAAGGGTTTCACGATGAAGAAGTCTGCGAGGAAGCCTTGAAGTTTAAGTTCGCGATAAGTGTTCAAAGCGAGTAAAAGTTGGTTAGTTCGCGAGGAAAGTTTATTGTAAAAATATAACCATATTTAAACAAAATGTTACAATGCTACTGTTTTGCTTTGGTGAGAAGAAGAAAAACAAAATATTAAGTACGACGATTTGTTTTGCGAGAAGGCTCCACGAGAAGAGAAGGAAGAGGATGATTTTTGTTAAGGTGTGGTGAGTGGTTTTCTTCTTAAAAGTTTTGTGATTCTGCTTTATTAGTTTAAAATATGATTTCAAATGAAGAAATTGTTTCAAAAGAGATTTCTATGAAAAGTTATGTTTTCAAGCATGATTTATAATATTAAAGATTGATTGGATGACTATGATTTCAACACTATGAAATGGTTTTCAAACCATTAGTTGATTCCTTGAGATGAAACTAACTTTTATGTGCACATAAAGAGTCAAGACCACCATGGGGTATACAGACTACATGGCGATAAGTAGCTGGTGCGTTGACAGGAGTGTATAAAGCTTAGCGGCCTGAGCAACAAGAACGAATATGTGTGTTCTCGGATGCTATTGATACAGTAGTCAAACGTGAGGTAATGAGACCAAACGTAAAGAACGATTCAGGATCGTTGGCGAAAGGAATAACTATTAACTAACGTGTGTTTATGTGAAATTGTTATGTTATGAATGTGTTTGTTAAGCACAAAGAAAAGTTTATGGAACATGAAATGATTTGATGTTGTTTATGCGAAATGATGTTGATGAAATGATATTGCGAAAAAGATTTCATAAAACCTCACTAAGTCTTTTAGACTGATTCTTTCAAAAATTCATTTTCCAGGATCAAACGTTTAGGCCAAGTAGAGAGGAATGTTGAAGGATTTGTAGCGAGATGACTCTAGATGTTTTAGAAATAGTTAAGCATTGGTTATTTGGTCAAAATGTTGTAATTATGTATTAAACGTCTGTTATTAAGGTATTTATTATACTTGGCGTTTAGGTTGACCACCGTTGCGTTTTGAGTTTTGTTGATCAATCACCACAAGTTTCACAAGTAGAGGCTACAGAGCAGTCTGAATTTGATGGTGTACAGTCTCAACAGGAGAGGACTTTGATTGATGAGGGAGTTTTCAATGACGGTATTGTATCTGATTCGAAGAAACAATGGAAGGATGCTATGGAAGTAGAGTTGTTCTCTTTGAGAAGGAATTAGACATGATGATTGGTTCCAAAGCCTCCTATTCAAAAACTCATTCAAACAAAGTGGATTAAGCTAAGAGGTGACAATAAGCCTAGGTATAAGGCTAGATTGGTAGGCAAGGTTCTTCGAGCTCACCGATTAGATGAGTTGAAGGTTAATTATGGATGATAGGGTGATTGGGAGAATCAATTTGGTGTCTTAAGCAGTTTGTCAAATAGGAGATTTGTAGAAAAATAGACAAATATTTAAGTGGTTTAAAATGTGTTTTATTATTAAGGGTAGACTAGTAATTATGGCTCAATGTTCTTGTAAATAAATACCTTCTTCTTAGGTTTTTTAATTTAGAGAAAACAGAAAGTGGGGAAGGGGGAAGGGGGAAGGGGGAAGACAGCCGCAAACGGAACTTTTTTCGACGGAGACGCTCGCGGGTTTCGAGCGGCGACGGGGTGATCGAGTTCTGAAGTCAGAGGCGACGGAGCCGTGGTTCTGATTCTCGACGCGTGGGTCTCCGATCAGACGGGACGGTTGGTGTTTGGTCACGGTAAAGTCGTAAAATTACAGATTGCATTACTTTGTTGATTCTGTATATTGCTTTTAAATTGGTTTAAATACCTATCTCCATTCTTTCATTGCAATGGAGAATCTTGAAACCAAGAAGAGGATTCCGATGAAGAGGAACATAAATGTGAGGCTTCCATCCCGTATTATTAGAGTAATATTCTCTAAACTCTCCATTTCCAATTTGCCCACTTGTCGAGTTGTTTGTAAATCTTGGAACAATCTGGTTTTAGAATATGCATCCTCAATTAAATTTCTTCCAACAACCACTCTCTTCCTGACTATGGTCGAAGAAGTCTCCGCTTACGTTCCATTTAAATGGTGCAATCCCAAGATACAGTGTGTCGATATTGATTCTAAGACGAGTTCTGTTGCCTCATTTAGTTTTGAGGATGATTGGTCAAGTATCTCAATTGTCAATTCCTGTAATGGTTTGTTGTATATCTGCAAGTTTATTTTTGACTCTCTATGTGAAGGCATATTAAATCCGATGACAAATGAATTTGTGGAAATTCCTTCATCCAAGATAGAATTAGATGTTCACGACATTGGTTTTGGTTTCAGTCCTCGAACGAAGCAATACAAATTGTTCAGAACTCAACCAGAAATCCTTCACAATTGGAAAAAGTGTCATTACAGAATGGATATTTTTACCTTTGGCCATAAGCAATGGAGGCATTTTAAGCGTCTACCTTTTGTAGTCTTCTATCATGGTCAGTACTTGAATGGAATCATCTACTGGATCGGAAAGAAATTAGAAAAAGAGGGGGAGGTTGTGATATATGCTCTCGATGTCGACACTGAACAGATGGAATGCATTGCAACCTTAAAAATTGGAGCTTTCTTGAAGAATGGTTCCATTGAGATATGGGAGGACAGGATTTATGCAATTATTAACTTGTTGGACAAACGAGTATCTCCACCATGTTATAAGATTGAATTGTGGAGGATGCAAAAGAAAGATTCATGGATTAAAGAATTTAGTGCTGATGAAGAAGTTTTTGGCTTTGTTGAAGTTTTTGAAGATGGAGAGTTATTGTTTGTGATCAAAGATGACTTATTTCGTTTGGATAAGAGTAGAAAGAAGATCAAGATCAAAACATTGAATCCAAGTGAGAGTACAACTAAAGCTACAGGGCGTTATACTATAAAAACTATTAATTTCGAGTCTCTTTCAACCATTTTGATTTGAACATATTTTTCATTTTAGTTTGTATTTGAGAATGTTTCTGAATAAATTGTGTTCTATCTGAACCTAATTTCTATGACAATTTTGAACATAATGGGTCACACCAAGAAAGGATCTGCCATGCCAAGAACAGTAGCTATTTTCATCTAACTAATATTTAAATTACAAAACCAGAAAGGCAAGACAAAAATTTAAAATAATTTACCAATAAAAGAAAATCTTAGAGTGTATTTTGATAGAGCCAAAATCACTTTTGCACAAAAAAAATATATAATGTTTGGCAACCTAAAGAGAACGATT